>ML798408.1:163026-206291 GCA_009831015.1 Picea engelmannii
ATATATATATATATTGAAAAGATTAAAAACTGCATTTATCTTTTGGGTTTAAAAAAATAAAAATAACAAGAGAGAATTAAATAATAAAATTAAAGTGATTAAGGAGTAATTTAAGGAGTAATTAAAGGAGTGATTAAGGAGTAATTTAAGGAGTAATTTAAGGAGTGATTAAGGAGTAATTTAAGGAGTGATTAAGGAGTGATTAAGGAGTAATTAAAGGAGTGATTAAGGAGTAATTTAAGGAGTAATTAAAGGAGTGATTAAAGGAGTAATTTAAGGAGTGATTAAGGAGTAATTTAAGGAGTAATTAAAGGAGTGATTAAGGAGTAATTTAAGGAGTTATTTTTGGGGGAGTGAGGGAATTGAGTCTTTTAATTATTAAAAAGAAATTAATTTTGGAGAATCATAGGGATGAGTGACACTTGGACGGTGGAGAATGTTTATAGGTTTGTCATTAAAAATTAATTAATTAATGATTTAGGAAATTAGGTTAGTCTGAAATTTCTATAAAAGAAAGGGAAAGGAAGGAAGAAGGGGGAACGGTTAGCGTAACGTTACGCTGTCGAATTGTGGCTTGACAGATTGCTTGTGAGGATTTGGGTTTATCTCAGCTGTGTTGGAGTGGTAGCTCAGCCGTGGAGGCGAGCTGAGACGCTAGTCTATCTCTGGATCTTGTGTGGCCCCTTTGTTGCTTGGGGGGCTAAGGGGGAAGCAGAGTACCCCTAGCGTTTGGCTGGGAGGTACCAGTGAGCCTTCTGTGGTCGGTGAGCAGGACGCGACACAGAGAGCAGGATGCGGCACAGAGCATGGGACGCGACATGGAATGCGGGATGTCTTCCAACGTGGGCATAAGGCAACGGTATGATTTTAATTGGTAAAGTAGACAGCATTTTATATTCGGCAAATTTACTGTTATTGATGATAATATGGTGAGATTGTTTGGCATTATATTTTCGCCAATTTCGTTCAACAATGTTATTGTGAGGTTGTTCTGGCAATGTTGAATTTGTTACCACCACTTTTGGCCATGAGAAGAATGTATTTTGTTGGGCGTTTTAGGGTATGAAGTGTAGATATGGGGTTTTTAAATCTGTGTTTTAAATGCTTACTGATCTGCGTTTTAACGGATATATTTGGGCGTTTTAAATCTGCGTTTTAAGGGTTTAAATGGTCTGCATTTTTAATGCTTTTTTGCGTGTTAAATGGTCTGCATGTGGTATACGTTTTAAATAGCAATGCATGCGTTTTTAAATACGAATGCATTTGATTCCTTTTACTTTTACATATATGGTCCTTTTAAATTACTGTCACTTGAAAATTTTCATATTAATTACTAATATCGTTATATATTGTCATGGTAACCGTTGTTACTTTAGGGATCGACATTTGTATGTTGTTATTCTTATATGTGGTACTTCTCAAATAGTGTCATTTGAATAATGTCCTTTAAATACTATTATTGATATATACTGCCATTTAATTATGAGGTTAGGTTATTGGCTCTCAACCTGAAGTTAATTATAAGGATGATGTCAAATTATATTTTAGACATTGAGGTAAAATAATGTTATCCTATCATCAAGAACCATTACAAACCCAATTATAATGTTAAATCTGTTGAGGTACTGTTGTGGCTACATAAAGCCATGGTAATGTTAGTGCTGGGATAGGAATATAGTTTATTGATATTTGTATGCAATTTCTCATAATATAAAAGTAACAATAATTTGGTTTAGGGTAATGTCATTTGCATTATAAGGCAAAGGTAATGATGGTGCTAGCAAAAGGGAATGAAATTGTATCCACAGTTACTGAAATATGGTTATTCTGTATATAGCCATTCTATATTGAAATTTTCAATTAAGATGTCACTTATAAATATGATGTTATTTTATGGCATTATCATAAAAATTTATGATCATTTGACATCGCATGGAGAGCTCATCTTGTTTAATGGAATGTTTTTATCTTGTAAGTTCATTAAAATTTCGGTAGCTGTAGCCTATAAGAGGTATTGAAATTGTAAAATCATGGTCGGGAAATGTGAGATAAATGAATGATGGTTAATAATACATGACAGTGGTATTGTGATTTGTTAATAACATATATGACGCCATGACCTAGATTTACGTACAGAAACTACGCGGAGTTAGTAAATAAGGGTGGATGATTCATTTAAATAATGTTGAAATTGGGTTCTGTTGTCGGAGTCCTCTTTCCACGCGCCTTCCGCAAGGGGCGCAATTGTTCTTCTTATTTATGTAGTACTTGATTGTGATCAGTTGGTTGCTTAGTCTGTTTTGTCGGGTGGGATGTAGACACCTCCATGTTCCTTAGAACAGTTGGCAGCCCTGAGACCTTAAATGGTTAAAATCGATGGGAACCTGGGCTTGAGCGTTGATTATGTGTCTTGGAGGTCCTAACCTTGCAGGGTAGGACAGGCGGGTGGTCATTTTTACTTTTTCGTGGTTGCGTCTTGTTGGTCATCGAGTGGCGATGTAGAGTCAAGTGTGTTGATACTTCTACACGCGCGCACACACCTTAAACACAAAAAAAAAAAATTGCACCTGTTATCGGAGTTGTTGTCTTAACGAGGAAGGTCGTTACATGATGAAAAGGAACATATTACAACCTATCTTCTTAGAGTTGATGAAGATAGGTTGTAATATCTTCAATGAAAAGGAAGATATTAAAACCTATCTTCTTAGAGTTTGTCCCATACCTCTTTAACAGTGTTGCATCCCATCACTTTGCTAGCAATGGTTGGTGCAAATCCTGCTAGAAAAAAATGTTTGGCTTTTGAATTACAACTCATAAGATTCTTCTCATTTGGATCGGTTGGAGCATTATTTGGGATTACATAGCCATTTACAACTGAGTATCAAATGTCTACTCCCAAATCCATTAGGTAATTTTTCACTCTATCACTCCAGTATGCATAATTTATTCCAGCAAATTTTTGAATCCCATTTGAAATGTGCTCATGGTCATCCATCTCTGCTCAAGGTTTTCCTTCCAGTGGTTAAACTGTTCTGAAGGCAACCTGCTCTGATACCAATTGTTGATACTGAGAGGGGGGTGAATCAGTATCAAGTACAATTTAAAACCTTTTTCAACTTATAATTAAACCATTCAACTATATCCAATTAGCAATGGACAATAGTATAAGAGTTACACCAACACACCATGCACAATATATGAGAAATAATCAATAGTTATTGTTTAAGGGAAGTAATGACTTCCAAAGGTAGCTACATATTCCAAATGTAAATGGAGGGATAAACCTCCAAAAGGAAGATACAATCCTCCAATATCAAGAGAGAGTTGAACTCTCCATACTTTCCCCTTCCTTCCACCCAAGAATATATGAGAGATAATAAAACTTTACATTAAATCATCACCATCAACCAATCATCACATAGAACCTGATAATGCTTCCCTAGACTTCTTCAATTTCTGCAATTCTTCAATTCTTGGAGTACTCTGATTCTGTAGATAATATTACTCAATGTATTCTCTGAAGCTCCTCCAATTTTCACTCCTTGAATCCTCCCCAAAAAGAGGTTATAGAAAGAATGGTAGACTTTATTCAATTCTAGTCTATTCAAGAGAGTGAACTTGCACAAAATGCTCCACCCTCAATAATTAACATCTGATTATGAAACTCGCACACAAGAAACTACATTCTGTACTCGTTCAAATGAAATCTGTCCCACTTCATTTGGATTCTCGATGAATATGTTATGACTGTTTTACCCGGATCACCTGTTTATTGACTAGCTTCAGGACTGGTCACAAACCCTATCTTCCACAAAGTGTATCTCCATAATTATAGCGAATCAAGAGCTGAAATTTTTACTAGAGGTACCTTGATATGTCTTCTCAATACCATAGCAATTTGACCATCTGAATCATTCTAGAAAAAAAATTTTATAGCAAAAATGGTAAGATGACCTGAAAATAACATACCTTAGAACACATCACCAAAAGACTTCATCCTCCCTTGAAATCCGTCCTTCTTTTCTTCTTATTTCCTCTAAAATTCGACTTGTATAAAATGAATGTATAATGATGTTTATTTATACCATTTATGTCACTTGCTTTTAACATTAGGGATGACCTGACACTTTCTTGTTTTGTAATTCTTTTCTTTAATTATCTTCAGGGCCTACATGTACTTCCTTCTTCAATTCACTTTGTCATCTTCAAAAATTCATTTCTCCTCAACCATGAGGATCCACGTGATGTGACACATACCACTAGAAACAACATGATGTATACTATCCATCCATGGGCGTTGTATCTACATGTGCATTTCCCTTCATGTCCAAATACCTTCATAAATCTTGCAGTCAAAAACCATGACTAGGGCTCACATCAATGACAACAACCAATATTCCAACACGATCGTCCTTCCAATGCATGTGGGAGGACACAAATTTACTAGAATTATCTAAAGATGCAGACGAGGAAGTATCATCTTTCTCTTTGACAGAGGCATGGTGGGCCTTGATTTTCTTCCTTTTATTTGAATATCTCATCTCTGTATGCATGATTGATTAGAAAATTGTGTTTTAAACAACCATACATGATAACTCTTTTAAAATATGAAATATATTTTGGATCAACAATATATCATACCCATGCAATCCAATCCATACAAATTGTTTAACCGTTCATCGATGAGCAGGGGGTAAACAAAAGGTTTTGGGATATGCGAGGGGCTTATATTGAGAGAAGCATGATATAATGAGGGGGAAAAGAACGTGATTACGGCTCAAAGACAACAACAATCAACTGCAATACAAAAGAAGGAAAACATCCATGTTATCCAACCAAGAATTGTGACTTTTAACTGATTCAATACATAATTCTTCTTAACTATAATTAATTTTAGAATAGGGAGTGAAAAATGAGTGCGAGAAGGCGAAGGGATTGTAATTAGCAAAAAGAAAAATAATGGTGGGGAAATAGAGTGGGTATTGTTCATAATATTAATTAAGTAATCCATAAAAGCATTATGTCAAAGGAAATACACCAACCAAATAACCACTATGACCCTAGAAAAACAATTGTTGTGTATAAGTCAAACAACTCTGTCCAGTGACTTGCTTATTGTACACAATCAAATATTTAACATAGTCATCAACAACACAACATGCATTCCACAACATTATGTAGGGGAGATCTGTTCCTTATATTTATCCATTTAATGTCTAAAAATAACTCCCAAATGCATAAAGAGTCATTTAATTCCACTATCTTCAGCATCTAAAACAACCATTTCTCATGAATTACTTCAATCATCAAATACAACTCAAAAGTCGTGTTCGAAAATTGCAATGAATTCATTTTTCCATAGCACCCATGCTTTTCAGTATTAAATGCATGACATCCATTAAACATACATAGTAGACAACCAACACAATAATCCAAATTCAAACTGCAAAAGATCTTGTCTTACCATTTAAACATGTTGATATCAATCACCACTTTGACACATACTATGCTGTGAAATAAACACCCATTCGAAAAAACTCAAGTGTGTTCTTGTGAATGTACAAGTTTTATTTTCTCTAACCTCTAAAATTTCAAAAATATTGGGCTATCCATCCAATACCACGAGGAAACAACATCATGCCCAATCTCATAACACAAGTCGATCAAAATGCAACACAATCATGTTTAAAACCCGTGACCTTTTCTAATGGTGCAATCAAATAATATAGATACCAGGTATAGTGAGTAACCATGCCATAATTAACACGGTGCAACATTCTTCTTTGATGCTTTAAAACACACAATCACAGTATCATTTACTCAACCCATCGTGCCAAACTATCAATCTAATACAAGGAGGCAACAATAATCAAACTGTAACAAACCCATACTTGTGCCAATCCTTGAAGACACAATCAAATAACCATAATGTATACAGTGGATTGAATTTCCATATTCATCTTGGTTGAAATAACCATTTGGCCCAGAAAACACATAGTTATAGTTATCATTTACTCATGGTGTAGGAACACCATACATACAATTTCATCACACATGAAACATCATTAACCAATTGTGAACTAATACTGAGTTAACATTCCAATAAATTCAATGAAACAGATAGTGACAGTGTGTCAATACCAATCTTCAACCAACCTATTTCAATGCCAAGCTTATCCATTTAAACAATAATTCAATAACTAGATATGAAAACCAACACCACTGTCACACAATCAATGAGGCAAGCTAGTAATCACTTTGTGGACAATACACACCAATACATAACAAATAATAGTAAGCTCGACAGGACACAACGGTCTTTTCTATCAACCTTCGGACTTGAGGAGACAAGGTTTTTTTCTGTGGACCAACACAGGGAACTAGAGTCAACTTCTCTCAATGGTGAAAACCTTTGCAACCAACAATGTACGCACAGAGAAACCATAATGTATTTTGTGGACAAGGTGACAAATCCATGATAGGGGGGGAATATGAACATAAGAGGAAGCATCCAATTTGGCATGGTAATGATACTTAACACATGCAGGGTATAACCCTCATGGTTCTCCAATCCAAAAAATACAATGTTGAGGTGAAAACAAGGCCGAGAAGAAGCAATATAACCCACTGCGTGACCATTAGTAGCAAAAACACCCAATTCCCAAGTGAACAAAGTCTGGTGACACAAGCGCTTCCAACCATTAAACCCCATAAAAGACAAAGACTGGATATGGTGATACTAAAGTGTGAGGAAAGATAGCCACCCAAATCTAAACAAAACCCTCCAAGCAAACCAACAGGGATGACAGATAGCCTTTATGGTTGTTCACACTCAAGATGACCAATAACGTTGTGACTCCAAACATTAATGCAGAGAAAACCATCAATCTTCATTCCAAAAATCACAATTTTACATAGTTGCAATACTTAAGGAAAGAAAAAATCAATACACCTATGCCAATATCCATTTCATCACCAGATCAAAATCATGCATGGAAAAAAAAAAGACATACAAATGATCAACACACCTTAAAATGTGAGTTGTCCAAGTAGTTCCCTTATGCTTGAAAGTCGAAGCTTAACCACAAAAAAACCCAGTTGAACAATACCACGACTAGGGTTGTGGCCAGTGGAAGGAGTAGGGGTGACATGCAGCAAATTCATGTCACCTCCACACTCAAGTTCATTCAATTTCCTAGTACGTGCTAGCCACTAATCCATCAAATCATCCAATTTGAACCATGCATCGAAACCAACAATCCTTAATTGCCAAGAGCACAACTCATTGTCACATATTACCATTTCCAACTATACTATAATGCATGTCAATTTTGTTTATATATAAGTTCAATACATCACATGAATATCATATGTTAGCTAGGATTTACCATCATCCTTTTAATGCATATAGTATAGCATGTTAGTATAGAATAGTTTCTTCCCTTTTCATTTTTGTTCACATTGCTTAATCTCATTTTACTTTTCTTTTATTTGTTGTTACTAACATATATATGTTGCAGGGGTCACAAGTAATAGATCTAGGAATAGACATCAATGGTAACCATGAATAACATAGGTCATAGAAACATAAAACTTGAGCCTCGAGCAGCAAAAGAAACACGCATAATATGCCTCCAATAATACAAGGGGTTCTCACCTACTAGTATTATTTATCTTTATAATAATAGGCTTTAGTAACACTTTGCGAGAAAAAAATTTGTTGTGATTTTAATCATCAACAAGAGGTTCTAAGGGTTAGGGATCCAATCTAGGTATTTAAAAAGAGACAAAATAATATTAAAAAAATTGTAACTTTCAAACTACAAAATCAGAGCTATGGAGATCAAGAATTGGATTTGAGGGAACTAGCACATAGAAAAAATCCTAATAAATCATGCAATGAACAATGAGCATAAAAATATTTTATAATCGTTACACCTACAACAAAGTTTTTGAAAACACTAACCTTTGTCGATCTTCTGAAAAAAGTTGACTATGTCAAAGTTTACCAAGTCAGTGAAGTCATTGACCGTTAAACATTTTCAAATCGGTAGTTGGAATCCTCAAGGTTCATCGACAAATCAATGAACTATCTTCTAGGTTTGTCGAAATATCGACAGGGATAGATGTTCATTGGAAGTCCGACCTTCATCGAGGTGCCCAAAAAAAAAAAATTAAAATTTTAATATTTTTTTACAATGTGATTAAATGTATCCTTCTCGTTGGAAGTTTTTATCAAATTATGACCCCATATGTAGTAGTGTATAACTACAATAAGGCTTATCCCTTGTCAATGGACCCAAAATTCCTAATGGATTCAATCGTCTTCCTTCCTTTCTGTGCATGCGCACTGGTCTCAAACTTTTTCCTTCTTATGTGCGCATTGTGAATCCCCCAAAACTAGTCCCAAAATCCTATCCCAATAGGCCCCCAACACTCACCTGTGTCTCATTTCGATCTACTCAGTTATTCTGCTGCGCTCCCTTCAATGTCACAACAAGCTTCTAAAAAGTTTCCTTTGTGATTGTGACCTTCTCCTTTGCTTCTTCTTCTTAGTTCAAAATCCCCTTTGTTGTCTCTGTGGTAATAGGGGTCTTCAATTTCTCTACACTATCACGCATTTCTTATTTCACTATGCCTTGTACAATTGCAAGTTCTTTTGTCACCCAAAAGGCTTCCTCCTGTAACAGCTCAAGATTATACATAAGATTTTTTTATTTAACTTTGAGTTGGTTTATCTCTTGGTTCACTTTCTTATTCTCAACGATTGCAGCCATTCGTTCTGTTTCTAGAAGATTTTTCATTGTTTCTTTAATCTTCAGTGCCTTCTCCTGTGCAGTCCTTAACCTTTTTTTTTAATGATTGTAGTTATGCATTCTCCAACAATTGATTCCACATTTGTGTACTCTCCCCATAAAACTTTGCGCAATCCTAGTCCAAGCTCCTAATTCTCTTCATGCTCGTCATTGTTGTCTTCTCCCTTTTCCCATCCTCATCGAAGATCCTAATTCTCTCCATCCTCGTCATTGTGGGGTACTTGGAATTGTGCGAGCATCCATATCTATTATCTTTAAATGAAATCCCTGAATGTATTTTCTTATCTTTGTCACTTTATCTTCCAATGGAGTAACCACTTCCATTGCTACCTATGGAAAGTTGTTATATACTTCTTGCACTACTTGTTGTAATCTTATTGTTTTCTACACAACCTCATCCCTCTCCATCATGAGTTTACCATATTCTTCATGTAGTACATCATTATGTTAGAAAAACATGATCGCAAAGCCATAAAATAAAACAAATGTGGAAAAAAAAAATATACACAGTACAATAGATACATGGATACACCTGGTTCACCTAGTGTGGGCTATGTCCACTAGAGAAATTGTCAGATCCTTAATTTTTATTATCTATAAAAATGAAGGAATACAATGTACAACACACCCATTGTAACATACTCGTATTTGTGTTAATTTTTATGCCATTATTATAGTTCTTTACATTTCAATAGATAAGAGCATAATAAGAACAAGATCACTGAGAAATACACATTCACAAGAGACACAACATTTATCTTGGGAAACCCTCTAGGGGAAGAAATCCCAACAAAAACTTCCTTATCATAAATAGCTTATACAATGTTTAAGAGATCACTCAAACCAATATAGAAAGTCCTCCCCAAGATATGTGCCACTCTTCTTCTCCTCTCTCTGGTAATTGCAGCTTGCCTCATAAGAGAAATGAGCAAGTGAGTTGTGTGTTTGAAGTGAGGCGCTAGCCTCTTATTTATACAAGACTGGCACATGTGAAAGGTCACATTTGGTAGGGCCAACCTCTCACTCTAGGTGGCTAAACCCACCTTTAATTAATTCTGAGTCTTCCATAATAACTGTTGGGGCCGACTTCTTATTCTTCCCTTTGTAATTATCCGATGACCAATCTGCAAAAGGGGATTTGGTCTTTATACAATTACCGACATGATTAATCCTCAATGGGGATTAATCCAATAACAATAATAATAATAATGACATGATTAATCCAAAAAGGGGATTTAATCCAATAATAATAAGAATGCTCTTCGCAATTACATTATTTCAACACTCCCCCTTAACAAGAAGGGTATTCTTCATCAGCATCAGGTGAGAGAGGTCTGCATCATCAGTGGCATCTGGAGGATAGTATCGTCAATATCATCTTGAAACATTGGCTAGCATATTTACGAGTCATCGAAAGTTTTCTTCTTCAACATCATCATCATTCTTGAAAGAATCCTATCATCATCTCCATCAAATATGTATCAGTAAAAATGATACCTCATCACAACACTAGGCTAGCACATCATAGTACTACAGTGGCTCAATGTCATAGCTGATAAGCTGGTAACTCGGTGTCAGTCACATCTTGCTTTATGTCTAACAACTAGGTCAAAATAAAGTAATATCATCATCTCACTTTACATCTAACAACTAGGTTAGAAGCGAGGAATCACAATGTCATGCTTTACGTCTAACAACTAGGTCAGAAGCATGACTCATCTTTCTTTACGTCTAACAATGAGTTCAGAAGCAAGGTACACATCAACATCTCGCTTTACGTCTAACAATGAGGTCAGAACCAAGGAATCATCTTGCTTTATGTCTAACAACTAGGTCAAAAGCAAGGAATCAATGGCGTCATGCTTTACGTCTAACAACTAGGTCAGAAGCATGACTCATCTTGCTTTATGTCTAAAAATGAGGTTAGAAGCAAGGATCACATGCAATCATGCTTTACATCTAACAGTGAGGTTAGAAGCACGACTCATCTTACTTTACGTCTAATAGCGAGGTCAGAAGCAAGGATCACACAACGTCATGCTTTATGTCTAACAACGAGGTCAAAAGCATGACTCATATTTCTTTACGTCTAACAATGAGGTCAGAAGCAAGGAATACATACACTCCCCCTTTCAGGGAGGGTCCTTTCGGACTATACCAAGCTTATCTCGAAATTGTTCAAACTTTACACGAGATAAAGGCTTAGTCAACATGTCAGCAACCTGTTCATCCGTGCTAATGTATTGGAGCTTCAAGGTTCCTCTCTATACCATGTCGTGGATTAAATGATAGCGGATCTCTATGTTCTTCAACTTGTCATGGAACACATGATTCTCTGTCATTTTAATGCATCTTTGATTGTCACATAGAATAGCGGTTGCTCTCATCTCCAAATCAAATAGACCTATTATCAACTTTCGAAGCCATATAGCTTCGTAGCTAGCAGAACATGCGACAATGTACTCTGCTTCTGCTATGCTGAGAGAAATACTGGATTGCTTCCTACTCTTCCATAAGATCATATATGATCCCATACTAAAACAACATCCGGAAGTGCTTTTTCTATTAGCAACGCTTCCTACCCAATCTGCATTAGTATATCCACTCAAGGAGAAGTCATGATCTCCATCATAGCTGAGACCATAATCCACTGTACCTTTAAGGTACCTCATCACATGTTTTGTAGCCACTAGGTGAACACGTCTGGGATCTACCAAAAACTAACTCAAGGTGTTCACTACAAAACAGATGTCTGGTCTAGTGTTCGTCAGGTACATCAGCGATCCAATAATATGTATTTATAGAGTGGCATCTATCAAATCTAACGAAGTATCGACCAGTAGCTTCATCTTTTCTTCCATGGGAGTATTCATGGACTTGCATTCTAGCATGTCGAATCTCTTTAAGATTTCGACCGTGTACTTCCCTTGGTTAAGGAAGATTCTATCTGTACTCTGCCATACCTCAAGGCCTAAGAAGTAATGCATTAGACCAAGGTCTCTCATTTCAAGTTTTGCGGAAATTCTTTGTTTACATTCAGCGATGAGATTTTCTTCTCTAGTTAAGAATAAGTCATTCACATACAGCAATAGTATTACTGGTTCATTATCCATAATTTTGAGGTAGAGATTTGAGTCTTCTTTGCTCTTGGTAAAGCCCAAGCTCATCAAGAAACTGTCTATACAGCCATACCAAGCTCTAGGAGCTTGCTTCAATCTGTATAAGGCTTTCTTCAATATACAGACATGAGACTTCCTGTCTTCAACCCCAAATCCTTGGGGTTTCTCTATATACACTTCCTCTTCAATAACACCATTAAGGAAAGTTGTCTTCACATCCATCTGGTGCAGCTTCCATTTCATCTTGGCAGCAAGAGCTATAATGGTTCTGATCGAAGTGTATCTGGCCATAGGAGAGAATGTCTCTTCATAGTTGATTCCTTCCTTCTGGGAAAAGCCACGAGAGACAAATATTGTTTTATATTTCTCAATACTTCCATCGGCAACATGTTTTATTTTGAAGAGACATTTTGATGATACCACATCCTTACTTTTTGGTCTAGGAACTATTTCCAATACATTATTCTTTATTATGGATTGGTATTCCTCTGTCATGGCATCTTCCCATTCCTTCTTCTGGATGGCCTCTTCAAATCATGTGGGTTCTTCATCAAGTAGATTTCACATCAAAGCCGTGTAACTGGAGAATGTCTTTTGTCTCTTCACCTATCTTGTGGTTCCTTCTAGAACACCATACTTCTCTCCATATTGAATAAGATCTCTTGCCCAAACAAGCTTTCTTTTATGGGAGAAGGTCATTTGAGGAGGTCCTTGAACTTCTGTTATATCATGATCTTCAGGAGTCTCCTCATGAGGGGAAGCTATGACTTCCCTTACAAGTTCTGCAGCTCTGCAAACTTCCCTCATGGATTCTGTCGTCCTGGGATTTACAGGTTCCTCTTCATATACTTCTTCAAGCTGGCATCTTCTCGATTTCTTAAGTGTTTCTTCTTCATCAAAGGTCACGTCCCTGCTCATCTCAATGTGGAGGTGACTAGGTATGTAGATTCTGAAGGCCTTGGATACCTTAGAGTATCCCACAAATATTCCCTTCTTTCTGGAGGGTTACAACTTGTTTCTTTTCTCTTTTGATATATGGATAAACATTGGACAGCCAAATATTTTGAGATGGCTTACCTCTGGCTTCTTTCCGGTGAACATTTCTTCTGGGGTCTTGAACCCAAGTGCACTATGGGATAATCTATTATGCACATAAACAACTTCCATTGTTTCTTCTGTCCATAAGCACATAGGAAGATCTTGATCATGAATCATGGTCTTCACAACTTCCATAATTGTTTTGTTCTTCCTTTCAGCTACACTGTTTTGTTGAGGATTATAGGGAGTAGTGAGTTCCCTCTTGATCCTGACATCTCTACAGAAGTTTACGAACTCCTTCGAGGTATATTCCCCTCCATTATCTTACCTGAGTATCTTAATATTTCTTTTAGAAAGATTCTCTATCAAGGCTTTGAATTCCTTGAATTTACTGAATACTTCATCTTTAGATTTTAAGAAATATATCCAGGTCTTACGAGAATAATCATCAATAAATGATACATAGTATACATACCCGCTAATGGAGGATGATGGAATTGGGCCACACACGTCTAAATGGATGAGTTCCAATGCTCCTTCTGCTTTGTTGTCCCTCTTTGGAAAGGGGTTCTTGATGTCCTTCCCTTGCATACATCCATTGCATATGCCTTCCTGATCAACCTTGAGTTCTGGTAAACCTATGACAACTTTGCATATGTATGGTAGCACCTTGTAGTTGATGTGGGCCAATATCCTATGCCAAAGTTCGCATGAATTTTCGATGGCATGGGTCATAGAAGTTTATGGGTGACCCTTTAGCTTATATAAACCATGTTCTTCACTTCTGATGACGATTACTTCATTTAAGGTTTCTCCCTTAGCCCACATAAGAACCTCTCCATCTATGAAGGAAACTCTATAGTGTTTCTTGTCTAAAGCTTATATGGAGAGTAATTTCTTCTTTAGGCCCAGTACATAAAGTTTGTCCTTCATTGTTATTGAGTTTTTTGAATCTAGCTTGTAGTTTGATTCTCCTATTCCCTTGATGGGATATTGATAATCATCTCCAAGAGTTACTTTCTGAGAAAACTTCTTTTCTGAAATATAGGAGAGAGTATTTTTCTTACTCGTCATATGCTTTGATGCACCGCTATCAATGAGCCATGTGTCCTCTCCAGGTGATACATATCCTGAGAGAGTTGATATCAAGACATGGTCCTTAATCATCTTCATTGGTGTTTCTTCATCGTCGGCAATGTGAGCATGTTGCCTTTTGTTCTTCCTCTTGTACTCTTCTCTTATGACTAGACAATTATTCATCTTGTGTCCCATCTTATCACAATGATAGCATTGTATAGATGAGAGATCTCATCCCTTGCATTGTGATTTCTTCTGAAAATTTATTGAATGAGATTCTTGGTTGTTGAACTTGTTTGATGGTTGCGGTTCTTTATGAGATTCCCTTTTGAAGTAGGGTTTCTTCCTTCCTCATTTTTTATGAGTAGCTAGGGCTTGATCATCGTCCCTTGCTAGTAGTGCTTCACGGTTGGCTACCCTTGTCTCTTCTTGGGTGCATTCTTCCCATAGACTCTCAAACTGTAGTTTCTCCTTTCTAACACATACTGACTGGATGAAGGCATCCCCAGGTCTTGCTAGACCATTTAGGGTGTTTATTACAAATTTGTCTTCATCGATGGCGTCTCCAATCGCTTTCAACTACTCTTTTATTTTGGAGCTCCGGGAAAAATATTCTTGAATCATTTATCCTTTCTGCATATTGGTATTCTTAAACTGAGTTCTTAGATCCATATTTCGATTGATGTTATTTCCTTCATATAGTTTTCTTAGATCATCGAACATCTCCTTCTGAGTTTTCTTTGATGATACATACGGGATCAAGTGGTCTTTGATTGAATCTGCAATGATTCTCTGAGCCCTGATTGAGTCCTTCTGATGCTTCACTTTCTCTACAACATCTTCAGGTTCCTCCACTTATTCTTTGATAAATCTTGATAGGTCATTCTCTGCAAGGATCAGACCGATCCTATACTTCCAGGCACGAAAGTTGTCTATGCCTTCTAGTTTCTCAACAAGCATTGTGCTTGCAGCAACAAAAATAACCAAATATTGAAAATGCTCGAAATCAAATTTTGACCTTACCAGGAGGTGCGCTTGGCTGAGGCGAGTAGCCTGGTGTCCTCAGATCTGAGACAATCCAACTTTTACACCATCAAATATGATCTGCGGATTTCCGGACTAGTGCTTCCCGTACTTCTGGTACTCTGGTACTTCTAGTACTTTTGGTATTGGTTTTCTGGTACTTCTAGTACTTTTGTGAAACTAGAGTTTCACTTTTCGGGAGATCCAGCCTCTGAAAAGGTTTTCTCTAGGTGACAAATTGATCCTAGGGGGAGGGTGCAACTTTCTAGGAGGTTAGGGAGCTAAAAAGAGATACTTTTTCAAAACCCTAATTTGCAAGTGTTGCAGGAGTGACGTTTTTTTTTTCTTGCAAATTGTGCTTTCTTCAGGTTGGCTTTGAAACCATGTTAATGTTTATGACATTGTTATAGTTATTTTCATTTCAATATATAAGAGCATAATAAGAACAAAATCATTGAGAAATACACATTCACAAGATACACAACATTTATCCTGGGAAACCCTCCAGGGGAAGAAAACCCAAAAAAAACTTCCTTATCATAAATAACTTATACAATGTTCAAGAGATAACTCAAATCAATACAGAAAGTCCTCCCCAAGATATGTGCCACTTGTCTTCCCCTCTCTCTGGTAATTGCAGCTTGCCTCATAAGATAAATGAGCAAGTGAGTTGTGTGTTTGAAGTGTGGCGCTAGCCTCTTATTTATACAAAACTGGCACATGTGAAAGGTCACATCTAGCAGGGATGACCTCTCACTCTGGGTGGGTAAACCCACCTTTAATTAATTCTGGGTCTTCCATAATAACTGTTCGGGATGACTTCTTATTCTGCCCTTTGTAATTGTCCGATTACCAATCCACAAAAGGGGATTTGGTCCTTATACAATTACCGACATGATTAATCCTTAAAGGGGATTAATCCAATAACAATAATAATAATAATGACATGATTAATATACAATGGGGATTTAATCCAAGAATAATAAGAATGTTCTTCGCAGTTACATTATTTCAACAATTTGTCTCATAGTCTCCTCTCTTAGAATACAATGTTCGCACTCATACACAGCCTAATACAATTCCATAATAAAGGAGAGATTCTTTCTAGGGAAAAAAAAATCTAACATAACTTATACCATCAGATATGGAACCTTATAATGAACATTCCAGATTGACTATGAAATTACAGTATTTTACAAGGCAATTTTCCCAAAAAACATTTCGCTTGGGGGCCCACTGGCCCCCATGCCCCCAAACCCCCAACAGAAGGATGCTAGGCATACCTTCATGTAAAACACGGAGATAATAATGATCCACAACCAACAATATCCCACTTGGAGAGTGATCATAACAACTCCACTTTTGTTTTACCTACAAGATTATACTCCACCTTGGACCTAGAAAATTTATTATCTTCACCTTCATGCTTGAAGACCAATTGAAACTAAGAAGGAACTCAATTTCTCTCTGGTTACTCCCTTTTTTTACATGTCTCCAAGATTCTAGGTAGTATGTATATTTTCCAAATTCAATTATCCATATTCCTAGATAGATCGTATGAAATGATACATGAGTTGTATATCCTTATTCTTAGAATGGAAGGCTCAGTTATTTGCAAGATGAATGGCACTCTCGCTATCATAGTACAAACTGTTATGCTCTTTCTTCTTTCCCAATTCCACCTCTATAACCAAATAATTTATTTACTAGCCTCTGTAGCAACAACATACTCTGCTTCCATTGTTGAAAGTGAAACAAACATTTATAGTTTTGAAATCCAACTTACTATTGTTCCACCTACAGTAAAAACATACCATGTGGTGTTCCTCCTGTTATCTTTATCACCTACCATATATGATTCAATATATCCCTATAGAATAGTTTATGAACCTTCAAAACATAATGCATGACTAATAGTACCTCTCAAATACATGAGAATCCACTTTGTTTCCTCCCAATGTTATTTACCTAGATCGTTCATATACCTTCCTACAACTCCCACTCCATGTGCAATATATGGTCATGTGCAAACCATCACATATGTCAAGATGCCAATTTCTAATGAATAAGGGACCATGGACATGTATTATATCTCCTCATGTGTATTTAGACAGATTTCCTCGGTTAATTTGAAATGGTTGGCCAAAGGTGTACTAACTGGTTTTTCATTTTGCATTCTAAATGTCTCCAACACCTTCTCTATGTACTCACCCTGAGATAATGTCAATTTGTGATTTTTCATGTCTCTTGTTATTCTCATACCAAGTGTAACACACCCAACCCATAAATACTCTTTTAAGGGATGGGCATCATAATTTCATTTCACCTCACTATATCAACTCCTAATTCAAATATCTCCCTTGACTTCAACTAGCCAGGAGCTTTCTAACGGTTCCCACTAGACTAAAATCTAAGTTCTGGATTGCAAGATATTGTTGTCCAGAGATCTTCGGGTGCTATTAGTCAAGGACCACGTGGGTTCATATAATTCATACCATCTCCATATTTATACATCTACAGTGAAATACCATCCACCATCAAATCCAATGACAGGGCTTGTTCATTATTTAACACACAGGCTAGAGGGGAGTTCAACGTCTAGCTCTGAACTACTCTTTTTTTCATTCCACACACACATTCCTTGTTGTCTCGAAATATTGAACTCCCGAAGGAGCCCAAAATATTACCATGTGGCTCCATTCTTCAGGTCTTTGGGTTTATTTGTGACACTACACCCCAAAACTCTAGAGTCATGTTGGGCCCCAACAACTCCCCCTAATTTTTTACAAAATTTAAAGGGCCCCCATTAGAATCTTGACAATTACAATTAGCTATAGAATCAACATTTTCGAATAGTTCCAGACCTTGGCTTTCTTTGAGACAAAATGAAGACATTCACCATAGTATGAGACATTCATTACAAAAGTATATGTCAAAATTTAGAAACGAGCATAGAAATCTCAATTTAAACAAAAACATTAATTTTTATCAACTATTTACTTTTGTTTAAATTATGATTATGTGTTTGTCTTTTGCTCATTAGCAAGTTTGACTATTTTGAATAATGGGTTGAGTACTTCATCAAATAATATCTTTGTTGGTTTCTCATTTTCACAAAATCATTTGGTGGGTTTAATTAATTAAATTATCTTTCCATTTTGCATCTCATTTCAAAATAAAAAAAATAAAAAAAATTATCTATCATTTGTTTGATTTTGTTTAAACCCAAAATTAATGTTTTTCTCCTCTCCATCAACTTGAAGCTTCTAGAATTTTAAGATTATATTTGAAAGGAAAATATAAATAATATTTATTTACAACCTATAGTTATCTTTTAGTTTAAATTCATTTTAATTTCATTGTTCTAGATTTTGTTTTATTCACAATTTTTATATTTAGGTTATTAAATTGGTTTTTTTTTTTTCAAAGGTTTCTATTATTAAATATTTGGTACAGATCTGATCATGTGATGCAGGAGCATCTACGACTTAACCAAGCGAGCCAACGTGGAGGAAAGAGGAGAATAGTTGGACAACACCAGCGCAATATTTTTGAATTACTTTGAAAATATTGTTGCGTCGTCGTTTGAAGGAAGGCATTCAAAACCGAGCGCACTTATAATATATTGTAGATAAGAAGACATTAAATAGTTTTAATGTTGGTAGATAGGAGTTAACTATAGATTAGACAGGTTTTACTTTCGAGAGGGAAAACGGAGTATAGACACCCTCCCTTGTATCATTGTATCATTAGCATTAGATTATTCAGCATTAGCATTCTGAGAAGAAGAGGAACAGACCAGAGAAATTGTGAAGAACTTCCATGTACAAACATTGAATTAATAGGAAAGACTTTGATTCAATTCCATGGATGTGTTTGACCTCTGTGTGTTGTTGATATTATGCTTGTGCATGTTTGCTTCTTTTTATGCTTATCTTTTATATGCTGCATATGTGATTGCATATCAAGTTCGAAACCTGAGAGAATGAACGAATGAGTTTCAATTGTTTCTCTGTTTGAGCCAGGAGATTCCTGCATAGAGTGCAGTGAAATTCCTCCGCATAGAGTGCGTTGAGGAGGCTAAACAGTTGAACTTTTTTTCTCGTTTTGTCCAGAGTGATTTGGGTTGTTTGAACCATGCAGGTGAGTGCAGGTTGGATTAAATTCTCGGTGACAAGTCTGAGAAAGGAAAGGTCAGGTTGGTTGTAGCTGCGAGAGCACAGAACCTGGAGGACTTCAGCACTGTCGAAAGTGATTGAAGGTCGACCATAGGGAGCGTGTTCGAGAAGATCTCTGAAGGGGTCAGAGAGAGAAAGAAAGTTTAGGAGGGATAGTTCCTTGTAGGTGCTGAGAGAACAGACCCCGGAGGAGCGTGAAAAGAATCGAGCTTTGGGAGCAGGAAGAACTCTTAAAGAGGAAGAGAATCGATGACTTGAACTTCAAGAAGAAGAAGTTCCCAAGAACAAGTATAATCCATCTGTCATCGCGCATCGGCATAGTGGGGTTGGTGAGTGCAAGAGTTGCATGCATGTCAAAATCGCGAGTCACGATCCTCTGATTTAATCAGAGCCGTCAATCGTTGGAGGAACAGGTGGCACGAGATCCCCAAGATTTGGGGCTCGGCATTTCGGCATTTGCAAAGTTGAAAAGAGCACGGAGAAATCGCGAGAGCGCGAGTTGCGACGGGTACCACGGAGATTGTGTGGAGTATAACACATGGCATCGACACCTCGGTACTTGGGGTTCTGAAATACAAAGGCTAGGCATTGCGAGTGGCGACATCCCGAAGTATTGACCGTTGACCATCGGGGATCGGGGTTTCGGTGGTTGATTGCACAAGGACAGTGTTACGAGTCACACGATATCGCGAGATCCAATCTCTCGATACAAGAAGAGGAGATCGCTGAGAAGACTGTGGGTAAAGAATTCCCGAGGGAGTTGGAAGATTCGTCGACTCTTCGAGCCGAGATATTGAAGGTCCTGGTGGGGCGACCGGGTCGTCGAGGGCAGGTTGGCGTCAGGTGGTATCAGAGCAGGAGTTGAAGTTCTCTTTGTTCAGGTATCAGAGAGAAGAAGACATAATGCCACCGCAAAGGGAGAGGCAGTCACCTGATCGTGAAGACAGGGATGCCCGAAGAAGGGGTAGGCCAGCAGGCAACCCAGAGATGGAACGTCAGATACGAGATCTCAGAGCGAGACTCGAAGAGATGGAAACCACCCAGAGGTGTGGAGCTGGTACGACAGAGTTCACTGATCCTAAGGTTGAAGAGGAAGCTGGAAACGACCAAGAAGAGGTCATAGCAAAAGATGCCTCGACAGAGAGGTTGATCAGGGCTATTTCGAGGATGAGCTCAAAGACTAAGATGGACATTCCCATTCCCATCTATGAGGGAAGTCTAGACGCAGAAGAGTTGCTGGATTGGATCCGAGCACTTGACACCTACTTCGATTATGAGGATACCGAAGAGGACAAGAAGATAAGGCATGCTGTCATGAAGCTAAAGGGACATGCAGCCTTATGGTGGGATGAGTTGCAGAAAGACAAGCGTTCCAAAGGAAAATAGAAGATCAAAAGCTGGGATCGGATGATCGCCAAGATGAAGGCGAAGTTCATTCCAAGGGACTATCAGATCACTCTGTTCAGGCGTATGCCGAACCTGAGACAAAAGCTGATGACGGTGAAGGAATACACCGAAGAATTCTACAGGCTCAACATTCGAGCTGGTCATCGGGAGAGTGATGAAAAAAAGGTGGCAAGATACCTGAATGGTCTCAGGTATGATATTCAGGACGAGCTAAGCATGCTGACCATCTGAACAGTTGAGGATGCATACCAGATGGCTTTGAAAGCCAAAGAGAAGATGAGCTGCAAGCAAGGTCAGCAAGGGTGAGGCAGAAGTCAGCCCAGAGGAAAAGTTGTTGTCCCAGAGAGAACACAAAATCCCAAGGAGGATTGGAAGACGCCTCAGGGGAAAGATGAAAGAGGTGGAACCTCACAACAGAGGCAGCAAAATTTTGAGCTGAGGAGGCAGCAAAATGATCAGCAAGGAGGATATGCTGACGTGAACACATTTCCTCATACCCGAGGTTGAGGCAGAGGTCGAGGAGGAGTTATCACATGTTTCACGTGTGGTAAAGACGGACACAAGGCTGTTGACTGTCCAGACAGGAAGATGGACAGAAGTGAAGCTCACATCGCTGAGGCGCAGTAGAGGCGTGATGTTGAGAGTGAAGATGCTGACAGCAGTAGATCACTGGAGACGCATAAGATCCTTTTGGCACCTGAGAAAGAGGTGGACAGCTCAGTGCAGAGGAGCAGACTGTTCAGAAGGGCTTGTACAGCCAAGGATAGGAAATGCAAGGTCATAGTTGATAGTGGGAGCACTGATAATCTCGTTTCAACCGAGATGGTGGAGAAATTGGAGCCGACGAAAACTAAGCACCCGAGTCCATATAAAGTCTCG
Organism: Picea engelmannii; assembly: GCA_009831015.1. Classification (NCBI taxonomy): domain Eukaryota; kingdom Viridiplantae; phylum Streptophyta; class Pinopsida; order Pinales; family Pinaceae; genus Picea; species Picea engelmannii. Next base: position 184,564 of record ML798408.1, read on the forward strand.
TGGTTACAGAAAGGACACCGGGTAAGTGTCACTAAACAATGCTTAGTTAAATTTAAAATTGGGAATTATCATGATGAGATTCTATGCGATGTTATTCCCATGGACGTGTGCCATATACTGATGGGTAGGCCATGGCAGTATGATAGGAATGTTGTTCATGAAGGGAGGATGAACACATACACCGTGGAGAAGGATGGGAGAATCCATAGACTGTTGCCAATAAAAGATAAGGAGGTAAAGCCAGAAGTAAGCAACACGATACTTTTCATGAGTGGAAAGGAACTTCTCACGGAGCTGGAGAAGGATGAAGATCCACAATTCTTTGTTGTCGGGAAGACGAGAATTATCTTGACAAGAACGAGAGTGGATGACTTGCCAGAGGAGATTCAGCGACTACTGGGAGAGTTTGTTGATATCATCATGGATGAACTGCCGCGTTCATTGCCACCGATGAGGAGTGTGAGTCATCATATTGACCTCATACCCGGAGCAAGTTTTCCAAACAAGGCAGCATACAGGTTGACGCCTCAAGAGAACGAGGAACTCAAAAGGAAGGTACAGGATCTGTAGGATAAAGGACTGGTCAGAGAGATTCTGAGTCCATGTTCCGTTCCAACGGTATTGAGTCCGAAGAAGGATGGAGGTTGGAGGATGTGTACAGACTCCAGGGCGATTAATAAGATCACCATCAGGTACAGGCTTCCACTGTCGAGAATGGATGACTTGATGGACTGCCTAAGTGGGGCAAGTTACTTCTCCAAGATAGATCTCAAGAGTGGATATCATCAGATCCGGATGAGAGAGGGAGATGAATGGAAGACAACATTCAAAACAAACAAGGGTTTGTACGAATGGTTGGTCATGTCGTTTGGTTTGACAAATGCGCCAAGCACATTCATGAGGCTGATGAATGAAGTCCTGCGAGAATTCATTGGCAAATTTGTGGTCGTATACCTGGACGACATATTGATTTTCAGGAAGACAAAGGCTGAACACTTGAGGCATTTGGCCACTGTGATGAGAAGATTACAGCAGGAGAAGCTGCTGATAAATTTGAAGAAGTGTTCCTTCATGCAGACAAAACTCATTTATTTGGGTTTTGTAATATCAGCAAATGAATTGAAGATGGATCCTGAGAAGGTTGAGGTGATCAGGAATTGGCCATCACTGATGAATGTTTTTGAGGTAAGAAGCTTTCACGGACTGGCTATTTTCTACAGAAAGTTCATTCGGAATTTCAGTGGAATTAGCGCAGCAATGATGGACACCGTGAAAAAGCGGCATAAGGTTTTCCACTGGACAGCTGAGGCCGAGAGGAGCTTCAATCTGTTGAAGCGAAAGATAACAGAGAAGCCAATTTTGGTGCTGCCGGATTTTCAGAAGACCTTCCAAGTGAAGTGTGACGCTAGTGGATATACTGTCGGAGGGGTCTTGAGTCAGGATGATAGACATGTTGCATATTACAGCGAGAAGCTGGATGATGCAAAATTGAAGTACTCCACATATGATAAAGAATTCTATGCCATTGTCCAGGCATTGAAGAAGTGGAGGCACTACCTGATACCCAAGAAGTTTGTGTTGTACAGCGACAACCATGCATTACAGTTTGTAAGTCAGCAGGAAAAGCTGAATCAAAAGCACATGAAATGGGTGGAATACATGAAAAATTTCACGTTCGTAATAAAGCACATTTTGGGAACTGCAAACAAGGTAGCAGATGCCTTGAGCAGAAAATGTTTGTTGTTGCAGGAGTTCAGGATCAAAACGCTGGGTTTTGAGAACCTGAAGGATATGTATGCAGGCGATGCAGATTTTACAGAGGCATACGAAGCAGCCGAGAACCCAATTCTCAGGGATCGGAGCCCTTCGATTGATTTCATGATCCAGGATGGATTGTTGTTTCGGGGCAATCAACTGTGCATTCCAGACTTCTCTATGAGAGAGAATTTGGTGAAGGAGAAACACAGCGGAGGACTAGCCGGTCATTTTGGACATGAAAAAACGTTCGCCAAGCTGAGTGAATCATATTACTGGCCGAGCATGTGTGCATATGTTAGACGGTTCATTGACAGATGCAGGATATGTCAACACGCGAAGGGCCGGAAGCAGAATACTGGTCTTTATCATCCATTGCCCATACCAGAGAGGCCATGGGAGGCAATTAGTATGGATTTTGTGTTGGGTTTACCGAGAACGCAAAGGGGATTTGATTCCATCTTTGTGGTGGTGGATAGGTTCTCAAAGATGGCACATTTTATCCCGTGTCATAAGACTAGCGATGCGACGCACATCGCGAACTTATTTTTCAAAGAGATTGTGTGATTACATGGATTGCCGAGAAGCATAGTCTTGGACAGAGATACGAAGTTCATAGGTCATTTTTGGAGGATGCTATGGAAGAAGTTGGGGACTGACTTGGCATTCAGCTCTGCTTACCATCCGCAGACAGATGGGTAGACAGAAGTGGTTAATAGGAGCTTAGGAGATCTGTTAAGGAGCCTAGTGGTGGAGCATCACACCAGTTGGGACCAGATCCTACCACAAGCCGAGTTTGCGTACAACAATTCGGTGAAACGGAGTACAGGTAAGAGTCCATTTCAGATTTTGTATGGGACACAGCCGAGAGGAGTGTCTGAGCTCAGGGAGTCAGAGCAGGCTGAAACTAACAGTGCAAGTGCGGAAAGATTCATTGAGGCAATGAAAGAACTTCACACGCAGGTGAAGCAGCAACTGCAGAAGACGAACCAGGAATATAAGCGCAGAGCCGATCAGCGGAAGAGACAACTTCAGTTTGAAGTTGGTGACATGGTTCTGGCGCACTTGAGGAACGAAAGGTTCCCAAGGGGAACGTATAACAAGCTCAAGATGAAGAAAATTGGGCCATGCAAGATCCTGAAGAAATTCGGGGAAAATGCATATGAGCTTGAGTTGCCAGAAGGCATCGGGATATCTCCAATTTTCAACGTTTTGGATTTATACCCATACAGGGCCAAAGAAGCAGACACTGGAACTGAGGAACCAGTGATTCAGTGGCAGAAACAATTACCATTTGCACAGAAACCGCAGATGGAGTGCATACTGGAGAAACGAGCAGGAAATAAGACCAGGAGGAAGCAATATTTTGAGTACCTGGTGAAATGGAAGAACCACCCAATGGAGGATGCCAGCTGGGAACCAGAGGTAGTGATTCAGAAGCATGGGCACAACGTGCAACAACTCATGGACAGGAGACCATGAAATCTTTTGAGCCAAGGAGTATGATGCAGGAGCATCTACGACTTAACCAAGCGAGCCAGCGTGGAGGAAAGAGGAGAATAGCTGGACAGCACCAGCGCATACATTTTTGAATTACTTTGAAAAGATTGTTGCGCCGTCGTTTGAAGGAAGGCATTCAAATCCGAGCGCACTTATAATATATTGTAGATAAGAAGACATTAAATAGTTTTAATGATGGTAGATAGGAGTTAACTGTATATTAGACAGGTTTTACTTTCGAGAGGGAAAATGGAGTATAGACACCCTCCCTTGTATCATTGTATCATTAGCATTAGATTATTTAGCATTAGCATTCTGAGAAGAAGAGGAGCAGACCAGAGAAATTGTGAAGAACTTCCATGTACAGACATTGAATTAATAGGAAAGACTTTGATTCAATTCCATGGATGTGTTTGATCTCTGTGTGTTGTTGATATTATGCTTGTGCATGTTTGCTTCTTTTTATGCTTATCTTTTATATGCTGCATATGTGATTGCATATCAAGTTTGAAACCTGAGAGAATGAATGAATGAGTTTCAATTGTTTCTCTGTTTGAGCCAGGAGATTCTTGCATAGAGTGCAGTGAAATTCCTCCACATAGAGTGCGTTGAGGAGGCTAAACAGTTGAAATTTTGTTCTTGTTTTGTCCATAGTGATTTGGGTTGTTTTAACCGTGCAGGTGAGTGCAGGTTGGATTAAATTCTCAATGACAAGTCTGAGAAAGGAAAGGTCAGGTTGGTTGTAGCTGCGAGAGCACAGAACCTCGAGGACTTCAGCACTGTCGAAAGTGATTGAAGGTTGAGCATAGGGAGTGTGTTCGAGAAGATCTCTGAAGGGGTCAAAGAGAGAAAGAAATTTCAAGAGGGATAGTTCCTTGTAGGTGCTGAGAGAACAAACCTTGGAGGAGCGTGAACAGAATCGAGCTTTGGGAGCAGGAAGAACTCTTAAAGAGGAAGAGAATTGACAACTTGAACTTCAAGAAGAAGAAGTTCCCAAGCGCAAGTATAATCCATCTGTCATCGCGCATCGGCATAGCGGGGTTGGCGAGTGCAAGAGTTGCATGCACGTCGAAATTGCGAGTCGCGATCCTCCGATTTAATCGAAGTCATCAATCGTTGGAGGAACAGGTGGCACGAGATCCCCACGATTCGAGGCTCGACATTTCGGCGTTTTCAAAGTTGAAAAGAGCACGGAGAAATCGCAAGAGCGCGAGTTGCGATGGGTCCCACGGAGATTGTGTGGAGTATAACACGTGGCATCAACACCTCGGTACTTGGGGTTCCGAAATACAAAGGCTCGGCATCGCGAGTGGCGACATCCCGAAGTATTGACCGTTGACCATCAAGGATCAGGGTTTCGGTGGTTGATTGCACAAGGACAGTGTTACGAGTCGCGCGATATCGCTAGATCCGATCTCCCGATACAAGAAGAGGAGATCGCCGAGAAAACTGTGGGTAAAGAATTCCCGAGGGAGTTGGAAGAGTCGTCGACTCTTTGGGCCGAGATATTGAAGGTCCTGGTAGGGCGACCGGGCCGTCGAGGGTAAGTTGGCGTCATCATGGCTTGATTTTATTATCTAAATACATTTAAGATAATTGATCCAAAAATAACATTGGATTGTTGCAAATAATTTATAAGCAACAACAAATAAGATTTGGAAATGCATTCAAGAATAGACAAACAATTTTGCGGGACTAATTGCAGAACAACCGTGAGGAATATGAAGAAACAGTTAAAAACTCATCTGTGGAATGGACCCGTTTAGATTAATTGCGACATTTTCCCAAAAAAATGTGTGATTTGAGAGATATTTTTGTTTCTTTAAGATGTAAATTTATGGTGGCAAAAATTATTAGTCATGCCCAGACTGTACATTCATTGCATAAATACATGAGAAAGTTCAGAGCCAAGGAAATCCAAGAAATTCATAGGAGGATTTTTTTCCTTTCTTTTTTGTATATTATTTATTTTGTAAACTTTTTCTTTTCAAAAAGAGTAACAGATGGTTGGAATTTTGGGATAATGGACAAGTATTTTCAAAGAAGATTATGAAATTACAGATTGCTTAATGGCTTTTGAACTGTGAGTAAAATGGTTTTGTTTTCATTATAATATCTTCATATTCTTTGAGTAATTTATTATGCATTGATTTAAATTAGCTTTAGTCTGTTTTATCAATACATGATCAATTTCTATTATTTATGTATTAATTTTGTCAATCTTTAACAGTATATTATCCCAATTATCTTGGTCTTGGTGATTGTATTATTTTTAATACAAATCTTGTATTATATTGAGTTTATTCATGTAATTCAGATTTGCAAAGATATAATTGTTCAATTGAGATTTTTCTTATTGTCGATTAATCTATTATATCTCCACTAAGGATCATGATTTGAAAGTTGTTTTTTCTTCATTTTAAATAAGATTTAGATTGTTAGTCAAAGTGATTTTTATCTTGACACTGTCACAATCTTTGAATTATACAACCTTATGCTATAGATTTCTCTTAGCAGACGAGTTGTTGAAATATTGGCCAGTTATAGGTTAATGATTTTCCTTTTGTTTTGATTTATATTTTGTGAATGCAAATTAACATTTAAGCTTAAATACTTTGTTTATTTAAGTTAAAAAATTATTATTTACATTCATTTTTTTTCATTTTTTTAGTTTCAAGATTAAAATTAGATTAGTAGTAGGTTCTAGATCTATTTAATTTTGCATGAAATTCGGTTATTTTGTACAAGCTTAGTTTACAAGGTTTATAATAAATCTTGTACCCATGTAAAACTTGTAAATTTTGTGAATTAATGTAATTAAGTGTAAGGTTATCTAATCTAATAGATCATTGTAAATGCTCGAAATCTGACAATTAGTAGCTAGGATCTTAAACAAATTTTCATTTATTTATTAGATCTCTTTATTGGCTAACGAAGTTATTAAACCCGTCAGGGGTAGTTATTCCAAACAACTTGGGTTATTAGACAACCTTGAACCATACTATTCCCTTCCAGTTGACGGTGTGTCATAAACACCTGTCAACAAATGACTCTAAAAGGAGGGTCAATAAAATTAAATGATTGAATGTTTTAGTTTCAAATTATTTGTTTTAATAATTTAAGTTCTTCGCCCATAGTTATTTTTGATTCATTATCTATCCTTCGGTAATGTCATCCATATTCTTAAGGGCTAGTTATAAGACAAGCTAAATCGGATCCGAAATCTTTATTGTCACATTAGAACAATGGCTCCTGCCCAAATTTTTGTATGGGAACGTGCTTTTAATCTCCCGTCTATTGGCATTCCTAGTAAGACACTTTTTCTCTTGTCAGAAATTACATTTGATGGTGAAGGGAACACATCTGTAGTAGGTCATATTTCTAAATTTTATTTTAAGTGCTTAAAGAATAAGATCATTGATCTCAATCTCATATGTAGGTTGTTTTCCCTCACTTTTCGAGGCCGGGTTAAATATTGGTTTGAATCCTTTTGAGATAATTCTATCCATTCTTGGTCCCAGTTTGTAATTGAGTTTTTTTCATATTTTAGCAATTATAAATATGATGAATTAAGTCTTTTAAAGAAATAAAATGATGAATCATTCAAGGATTTTGCAATTAGGTTCATACATGATTGTACTAGATTCCCTTTGAAAGAAATGTCTCTTATTAATTAATGGTTTCAATATCTTATTTATCTCTTAGAAAAGCAAGATCAATTTAATTGTTAACCAATCTTAATTGATCACTAATATTCAACCTCAAGATGGTTCCAATTTTCATGTTGATTTTGAAGACTTTGAAGCACCACAATTTTTGTCAACTTCTTTCATTTTGACAGATCAGGAGAAACATCATATTTTACAAAATGCAATTTTCACTTCTAATCACTCTTTGCCACCAATGTCTCCTCATGTCGAAGAAGGAACCTTGACTTTAAAAAATGACAGTTGTCACACTTTCATAGATTTTATAATTGTTTCTAGAGTAAAAGAGATCAAATGTGAAGTTGATACTCATGTGGATGATAAAACTTCCCCTAATTTAGTTGAACAAGTCCATGATCAATCAGTAGGAGACAAAATCATTAGTCATACTAGTAATAAAACATCTGTCTCTAGTGATTTTCTCCCACATTTTCCCTAACACAATGAACCAAATTGTCTCTTAGAAATTGTCTCGTACTCTTTAAAAGAGCATACAATAGAGGTTGATCATTTTATTCAAGGAGAGGGAACAAAACCACAATTCGAAACACATATTCCTATCATTTCAATAGATTCATTTTGTCTCCCCAATTCTTCTACATATTATTCCTTGTACCCTAATATTTTGTATCATCATGCTATGCAATCATGTGTTCGATATCATTTTGGACTGAATCCTGCACTACATAATAAATTACAAATTAATGGTCATTTTCGCACATAAGATAAAAAGGAGAACATTTCCACTCATGATCATATTACTTCTTATTCTAATCAGGTATTTGTTGGGGAATTAAGGGATGATTTAATAGGGTCTAAAATTGCATCTTCCATTCATTCATCCAAATTTGTGCTTAAAGAAGGATTTGATTTTTACCGCAATCAATTATTTGAGATTGAAAATTATAATCAACCAAACACCACTACCAGTGATGAATATTCAAAAAGGTTGGTTGTTCCATTCAGTTTTCCTCAAATAGTTAATCTTGAAGTATTCAAGCTGAATGAAAAGTTTCAAGAGAATCAGACACTTCTTCTTCAGTTAAAAATCATGATAAGTTCTTGTTATCTTGATCCTACCAATAACATCAAGATCCTTTTACAAGATTCTTTCCATACCAATCTAGTACCTTACTTTCATCAGAAATCTTTTTCATATATGAATACTTTCGAGCGATCCTTTGTTGGTAATTGTACATATTATGATAGGATTGCAAATTGGCTGGAATGTTCATATCTTGAAAAGTTTCCAGAGAATGGAAAGGTTGTTTTCACCTTATTTGTGAATAAAGATCAAGGAAGTAAATTGAACGCATTATTTTTGTATCCTCCACTCGAATAAATTCATAGGTAAATGAGAAAATGTCAAGATGATGGGGCACTTCGGTCTTGGACGATGGTTATGTTAGGTGCTCACAATTTTGGAAATTTTTATGAACTGAGTTGCATTCTTCCATGCTTTAGTGATCCATATCATGATAGAATTAGGGATTGGCTGGAGAATTCATACATCAAAAATGTTCAAGGGAAAGGTAAGGTCATTCTTGCTTTGTTTCTAAATGATTACAATAAAGGTAAGTATGATGTATTTATATCTTACTTTGCTACACTTCCATTCTTGTAACTAATATTCAATTTTGTTTTCATTGCAGGATTTGAGATACTTCGATGGTTACATTGGAAGCATGACTTCACTTAGTATTTTGATTTTTTTACAACCCTAATTTTCACTAAACATGCTTACCTGGCATCAGGCCATCTCAGATTCCTTCTTTGCCAAAACACTGTTGAACAACTCTTCTTAAAAGCCCCTTTTATAAAGACTCGTGTGCCCTACTCCATTACTACATGTGTGTACATGCTAGCTGACCCAAGACAACCCACGTGTACCTACAAAAGCATGGAAAAAGGAAAGTTGTTGAAAGAACACACATCTTTGGGTAAGTTGACTAAACCTTTCGGCAATGCATGGCCGATCACTCGACCAAATACCTAGCTTCTTCTTGACTATAAAAGAAGGGTTAGGGGTTTGATTTGAAGGGAGGGCAATCATAGTAAAGAAACTATACCCGATTAAGCATTCCCTTTGTCACAACCTTTAGCCATCCTTGTGAAAAGAGAAGCATAGAGAAAAGCAGTTGGAAGATAGTGGAAGAAGATCCCAGGACTAGGATCGAGGAGCAGTGGTCGACTTTATCATTGTAAGGTATCATTGTGAAGTTAATAAAAGAATTGTCTCTCTCGTCCTACTATATGAGATTGTCATTGTTGGAATATTGATTGTATGATTGATTAAATATCTAACCTATTAGTTCATAGATCAAATGCATGTGGAGTTATTTTTTTTTCTTTAGTGAATGCAAGTCAACATTGGGAGGAGAGTTGCAGTCAAAGAACGACCAAGTGCGAAAAGGGATCGACATCAAAACATGAAAAATAAGGTACGCCAACTTAATCTCTTAAGCCTTATATTTACATATGAGTAATGGGGTTTAGGCATGGGATGATGGTAAAAAGTAAGAATCTTTAGGTCATTTCTGCATGCATGTTAAAATCCTTAGTGCTTGTCCATAGGAGGGATTTCCCACCCACAACAGATTTGATTAGTAGTTAGAGCAGGTTTAGGAGTAGGTTTCCTTTAGTTTTCTTTATCACTGTTTCTTTTTGTAATAATGCAGTTATGAACACACGTGGGTACACCAAGAGAACCATAATATCAATGTTGTTAGGGAAGTCCACTTTAATCCTTTTATCTCTACTTTTCATTGAATATTTCTTTTCAAAAATGCATTATTATCATGGCAACTTTAAAAATGGAAAGTAAAGAGATAAGTAAATTTGAACTATCAATTCACCCAAATTCAACGCTGACCCAAGGTGCCATGAGTAGGGTTGCATTCATATTAATAAGCATTTTTATATTTTCTTTTAGTCTCTTTTATTTTTAATAATAATGCTTGGTCAAAGTAACATCTTATGCATCACTATCTTAAGAAAAGAACTTGCTCGCACATGAGATTTTATATGATTTAGGTCTTCCTTTATTTTACGGTGAGATGCTAGTAGATCCCAAAGCTCGGGTTTATCTTTGGCCAAAATTGTTTTTGAAAGTGTTTTTTTGCTATTTGGATTTTGTTTTTTTTATGCACTTCCGAATTTGAATTCCATTAATAAAATCTGATTTGGTTTGTTGTGTGTTTTGTTTTTTTCTTTCTTTGATTTCTTTGATTGAATTTTATTCTTGTCTATATTTTTGAACCATTATATTGTTCATCCAAGAGAAATCATCGAAAGGAAGCATTCATTTCAAGACTTGTGTTTTTCAAGAAATTTGAAATAGTTCAAAGAGGTCCTGATATTAAGATATAGCTCAGAGAATTGATTTTTAAGTCAATTGTCACTTTCATTTTGTCCTCAAATTGTCTTTGCCAGAGTATTACACCAGAGATATGGTTTAAATATTTGAGAATTCGATGATCTTAAAACTTTTTATGCCATCCATACTCTTAAGGAATCACCTTTAAGTGCTTCCCCATTCTCTAGATGATTTCTTAACTGAAATCTGAAATCTCTAAACCATGATAAAACTTCCAGTTTTGAAATCAAATAAATAACATGATCAACTATTCACCTATATTTCAATTAACCTCCAGTATCACCCTGCTCTCTTTGTCATCGATAAATATATAATTGTATTATTATTTAAAAGTGGCATAAGAGGGTTGGAAGAACTTGAGTGTGGGAAGTGTGTGTAAACCCATCGAGGTACTGAATAGACTCGTTGGTAGCGGGTAAATGCACACATGATACCAAGACAACTTCATTGGGGTACTGAACAGGTCTGCTGGCAGCGAAGCAATGTCGGTTCAAGAGGTAGCAAGTATATGATTTTAAATTAACTTTTATGGAAGTATACATCATATGGATACAACTATTGGATAGGATTAAAGCATTTGAGTGGGTTAAATGACATCTATGTCGAGGCTATGGACGCCTGCTGGCAACAATGGCTCTGTCAATGGTATTGAAGTCCTTTTATAAACAATGTGACTCTTTTATTAATACATTCTTTCAAGTTATAATCCCCTGTAAAGAAAATTCTATTGTTTGGTTATAACATTGAGCTTATCCTAATACTATATGGTCTCAAAGTGAATTTATTTTAGGGATCTTAAATCCTTTTTCAAGTCTTATTTTTTTTCTTCTTGAGATGAAATATTACTAGATCAGAGATAACTGCTTCAGCCAATAAGTAGCCATTTGTTGGTCCCCAAAAACTCCCCCTAAAGTTTTAGAAAATTTAAAGGGTCCCCATTAGAATCTTGACAATTACAATGAGCTACAAAATCAGCCTTTTCGAATAGTTCCATACCTTGGCTTGCTTTGAGACAAACTTAAGACATTCACCATAGTATGAGAAATTCATTACAAGATTATATGTCAAAATTTAGAAACGAGCATAGAAATCTCAATTTAAACAAAAACGTTAATTTTTATCAACTGTTTACTTTCGTTTAAATTATGATTATGTGTTCATCTTTTGCTCACTAGAAAGTTTGACTATTTTGAATAATGGGTTCAATACTTCATAAAATAATATCTTGGTTGGTTTCTCATTTTCACAAAATCATTTTGTGGGTTTAATTAATTAAATTATTTTTTCCTTTTGCATCTCATTTCAAAATAAAAATAAAAATAAAAAAGAATTATCTATCATTTGTTTGATTTTGTTGAAACCCAAAATTAATATTTTTCTCCTCTCCATCAACTTGAAGCTTCTAGAATTTTAAGATCATATTTGAAAGGAAAATATAAACAATATTTGTTTACAACCTATAGTTAGCTTTTAGTTTAAATTCATTTTAATTTTATTGTTCTAGATTTTGTTTTATTCACAATTTTTATATTTAGGTTATTAAATTGGTTTATTTTTGTTTCACATGTTTCTATTATTAGATATTTGGTACGGATCTGATCATGTCTTGATTTTATTATCTAAATACATTTAAGATAATTGAACCAAAAATAACATTGGATTGCTGCCAATAATTTATGAACAACAGATAAGAATTAGAAATGCATTCAAGAACAGACAAAAAATTTTGTGAGACTAATCATAGAAAAACCGTGAGGAATCTGAAGAAACGGTTGAAAACCCATCTTCTGAATGGACCCATTTATCTTACTAGCAATATTGTTCTCAAACAAATGCATGAATTGAGAGATAGTTTTGTTTCTTTAAGAGGAAAATTTCAGGTGGCGGAAATTATTAGTGACACCTAGACTATTCATTCATTGCACAAATATATGAGAAATTTCAAAGCCAAGAAGATCCAAGAAATTCAGAGGAGTATTTTCGTCCTTTCTTTTTTGTATATTATTTATTTTGTAAACTTTTTCTTTTCAAAAAGAGTAATGGATGGTTGGAATTTTGGAAGAATGGACCAGTATTTTCAAAGAAGAATATGAAATTTCAGATTGCTTAATGGCTTTTGACCTATGAGTAAAATGGTTTTCTTTTTATTATAATATATTAATATTCTTTGAGTAATTGATTATGCATTGATTTAAATTAGCTTTAGATTGTTTTATTAATACATGATTAATTGTTATCATTTATGTATTAAATTTTTCAATCTTTAACAGTCTATTATCCCAATTATCTTGATCTTGGCGACTGTATTATTTTCGATACAAGTCTTGTATTATATGGAGTTTATTCATGTAATTCAGATTTGTAAATATATAATTGTTCAATTGAGATTTTTCTTATGGTCGATTAATCTATTATATCTTCACTAAGGATCATGATTTGAAAGTTGTTCTTTTCTCATTTTAAATAAGATTTAAATTGTCATTCAAAGTGATTTTTATCCTAACACTGTCACAATCTTAGAATTATACAACGTTCTGCTATAGATTTCTCTTAACAGACAGGTTGTTGAAATATTGGCCAGTTATAGGTTAATGATTTTCTTTTTGTTTTGATTTTTATTTTGTGAATGAAAATTAACATTTAAGCTTAAATACTTTGTTTATCTAAGTTAAAATATTATTATTTACATTCATTTGTTTTCCTTTTTTTAGTTTCAAGATTGAAATTAGATTCATAGTATGTTCTAGATCTATTTAATTTTGCATGAGATTTGGTTCTCTTGTACAACCTTAGTTTACAAGGTTTCTAGTAAATCTTGTACCCATGGAAAACTTGTAAATTTTGTGAATTTATGTAATTAAGTGTAAGGTTATCTAATCTAATAGATCATTATAAATACTTGAAATTTGAAAATTAGTAGTAAGGATCTTAAACAAAATTTCATTTATTTATTAGATATCTTTATCAGCTAATGGATTCATTAAACCTATTAGGGGTAGTTATTCCAAACGACTTGGGTCATTTAGACAACCTTAGACCAGACTATTCCCTTCCATTTGACGGTGTGTCATAAACGCCTGTCAACAAGTCTCGAAGTCCCAGACTTCCGAAGGGTTCTCCTTGCATGAGGTGACATATTAAACAAAGAGGTAAGGACAGGTGGGCCCCGACTCATCCACCCGCCAATACACCAAGAGAACACGTGCCAAGGGGGAGGATGACACATGGCCCCTTTAGTGGATGACATGCATCATGTGTTAATGAGCCTATAGGTTCTACGAAATGTACAAATCCAAGTGACACGTTGCATGTCAAATGTAGGTCCACATAACCTTGGGTGATGTCAACATACAATGTCTCCCCATAATGATCGCCTTCAAAGTCCTTTGATCTTATGGTCACAATGTGTCCATGTAACCTCTGGATCTATAACCTCCATTACTTTGTAACTTCAACATTAAGGAATTTCGTGGTGTGACTTCCTCTTCCTCTTGGAGTGGTCAACGCCAAACTGACCATGGTCTAGATCTAACAGTCAGGAAAGATCTTGAAGGGTCTCTATATCTATGGTCCATGTTTATTCACAACTCTGACATTTAGGGAGTTTACCTGCTCCACACTCCTTGTCTCCCGGAGTAGGACTTTGTCGAAGTGGTGAATATAGTCTAGATTCAATGGTTAGGGGAGAACCTGAAGGGTCTCTATATATATAGTTCACGTTTGTTTGAAGCTCCAACATTTGGGGATTTTACCTGCTCCACACTCTTTGTCTCCCGAAGTAGGACTTCATCGAAGTGTCGAATACATTTTAGATCCAATAGTCAGGGGAGATCTCGAAGGGTATCTATATATATGGTTCTTATCTCTTCATAACTTTGGCATTGAGAGGTTCCCTCACCTTGAACCATACTTCCTTCAAGAGTTTCAAACTCCCGAAGTCTCATGTACTCCACCAACCATTATTCGAGCATTCATGCACTGGGGGGATGACATGTGATAAAGGCCAGGGGTGGAATGTGTCCTCGTCAGGAGGTGACATGTGTCACTTTCTAATGGAATTTAGGGTCTGTGAGAAGCACAAATCAGGGTGACATGTGACATACATGACAAGGTTCCACATCACCCTAGGTGACGTTAGGGTACCACATCAATCTGGGACTAGTAGCCTCTAGGCGTTCCTAGCTTCACCTACTTTCCAAACCTCTTGGAGCTCCCAATACCTATTAGATCCCATGGTAGAGGTGTGCCCAATACATGGTTTTCTCCCAATACCTGTTAGATCCCATGGTAGAGGTGTTCCCATGTAGATCCATGAATCTACGAATGATGTTAATTCGTAACTTTGACTTTTAGGGGGCTCTACCCGCTCCATAGTAAGATCTATGGTGGAGAGAAATTACAAAGATCAAGGGTGGAACTAACATCCGTTTGGGTTTAACCTCCATAATCCTCCTATACTGTCGATTAATAGATTTGGTAGGATCAACAATTCACATCAATTCCACCACAGGTGAGCAATTTCTATTGTGGAACTTGTGAAAGGAGATAAACGTCGTTCTAGTTATGACTCTGTAGTTTCCCCTGATCGTAGATCTCCACGTCGGTTCAAGAATGATTGTCTATCCTCAATAGGAGGCTAGCACCTGAATAATTGAGCTAGGTCATAGCCTCGATCACCTAGGTCGGAGTTATAAGTCCTTAGGTCTACGACTCTTAACACTTTGTGGCTTCAACGTTCAGAAGTTTTTGTGTTAAAGCACCTCCATTCTCCCAAAGCGTGACTTCATCAAAGTGTTTAATGCTCCCTCTTCACTAAGTTCGATCTAACGCCTCATAGTGATTTCCACTAGATTTCGATATCCATGAATTTCATTACTTAGTGGCTTTGGCGTTCATGAGGTTTGATGATATACCATCCTCATTCTTACACAATGGGACTTTTCCGAAGTTTCCTCGATGTGGATCCAATGGCCAAGGGGCTCCTGAATACTCTCATATCAGTGGTTCGCATTACTTTGTGATAACAGAGTGGATCAAGGTTTAATGGTGGGAAAGTCTAACTGTCCTAGATAAGGAAACCACCAGGCACAAGTTAACCTTATTGGTAACTGTAACTATCAATTTCCTTCAGTCGATTTATAATGGTAGGGTCAAAGCAATCCAAATTTCTGAATACATAAGGCTTAACTTCTTTCGCACCTAGCGCAAGATTCCCAGACCTTTGTCAAATGAGTCCATTGGAAACTCTTGTGGGCTACACACCAATTCCTATAGCCGTAATTGGGTTAATGACATGGGAATCATCCCTTGGTCATACTAGTGAAGGGTCTAATGGAGGCGCCCTACTTCCACCAAATTCTAACTTAGTCTTCCTGCGAAGGGAATTCGATAGGTTGACAACACTGAAATAATATGGCTAAACCCATCCTCACTATTGCACTACAAATTCCATCTTATGGAAAAGTCCCCTTAGGAAATCTCCATCCGGTGTATAAATCGTAGCCTATACTTATACGCACGTACAAACTCACATCCCATATCTCTCTAACTATTAAACTGGGGAAAAAAAATGACCATGTAAATATATAAGTTTAGAGAAGAAAATGAGCATTTCTAATAACTATTCAAACATTGCAAAACTTAACCATAAACACATACATTAAACCAACACATCCATTTCATTACAGAGAGTATGAAAATACTTATCAAAAACTAGAAACAGTGAAATGATTGTTGAAAGGGTGTTTGTTTCCACCCAACCATAGGCACATCCACTCTAGATGGATTTACCATTGGCCACCCCCGAGATAGACCATGAGGATATTAGAGAGAATATTTATTCTTTCTCAATGACAGTCAAGGATGGAGGTTACTCTCCTCCTCCCAAATGATCTTGGCAACCATTTTTCTCTATGCCAAGCAAGGAGGTCTTCCTGAGTGCTTCCACAGTAACTCGTCAACCTCGTTTATTAGCTTGTAATGAAGAACTTTCCTACAACTTCTTACGTCCAGAACAAGATTATTTCCCAGTGCTTTTTTGAACCAGAGAGTTGCAAAATGCTCTTTTCTCTTCTTCAGATCGCTCTTTCGACTCTCTCTATTGTCTTTGCAGATCTCGTGTTGCCTCGCCTCTCCCCAAAAATTACCTCTTTCTTTCCTTTCTCGACAAGGTTTCATGGGTCCAAATATCCAGCTTGTGGTCAAGTCTGGAAGTCTTACATATGGTTAATCTACCCCATATCCTCATTAAGTCTTGAGGAGGACACTTCCAACTACCACTCTGACTGGTAATTCATATATGGTTCATAGGACTGTTTTGAATCATTAAAGCCAGTAAGGTACTGGTTTGGTGGGGGTCATATCAACCATTTCTGGTTCCCCTCACCATCTCTCTCATATCATAAATAGTCTATATTGGAACCCACACCACCCCCCCTTTAAGTAGTTATGCAACACTTATCCATTTTCTATTAATAACATAAAATACATACATTAACCTTTTATACAAAGCTTCATCAAATCAGACATTCACACATATTTATTCTTCCATAGTCTCTTGGCCAGTTATAGTTATATTTACAAACTAGGGAAACAGGGGTGTTACAATCCCCCCCCCTTAAAGGAACAATGTCCTAGATTTTTTATCTATCGATGTGCTCTGTATGTACAAAAGTAAACAAAAATGGATATTATTGTCTCATGGCATCCTCCATTTCCCATGTGGCCTCATCTGGGCCAAAGTGATTCCATTTCACCTTGACCTATGCAATGGTTATGTTCATGAGTGGGGTCTCCTTCCTGTCTATTATGCATTGAGGTTCTGGTAGGAATTCTCCCTCTAGTTCCACCTGAATCATAGACCAGTCAATAATATGATTAGAATCGTGTTCATATTTATTCAATAACAAAACATGGAAAACATCATGTGCCTTCTATGTGGGTGGGAGTGCTAGATTATAGGCTGCAGGTCCCACTCTATCCAAAATTTCAAAGTGTCCATAATACTGAGGTGCCAACTTGGCACAAGATCCCATCCTCAAATGGATTTACCTGGGTCTAACTCATAGATACAAATGATCCCCTTCTTTGAATTCTCTAGGATTTCTTTCTTTGTCTACATAGCTCTTCTATCTATCCTAGGCTATTTTCAAATTCTCTCTAATCTGAATTACTTGTTTTTCCATTTCCTTTAGCATGTCTATATTGATTGTGATTCTCTCCACTGGGTTATTCCAATTGATTGGAATATTGCATTTCCTTCCATGGAGGGCTTCAAAACATCTCTTTTTTATCGACTCTTGATAGCCATTGTTGTAGGAAAACTCTACCAGTGGTAGGTAGTCTTCCCACTTCTTAGGTTGATGCATTACATGCATCCTTAACATATCCTCTAACACTTGGTTTACCTGCTCTATCTTTCCATTAGTTTGAGGTTGACAGGTTGTACTAAATAAGAATTTTGTTTAAAAACCAGCAAACAAAGATTTCTAAAACTTTGAAGTAAATTTTGGTCTCTCTCGGATATAACTTCCTTATGCATGTCATGTAGTATAAATATCTCTTTCATGAAAATACTGGCAATAACTATCACCTTGAAAGTTGACTTGATGGGAATTAAGTGAGCATCCTTGCTCAGTTTGTCCACAACTGCCATGATGGCATTGTTTTGTTTGGTTGATTTTGGTAACCCTGTGATGAAATCCATGGAGATGGTTTCCCATTTCAATTATGGAATTTGTAGAGGCTGCAACAACCCTGTTGGGTGTCAGTGCTCTGCCTTAAATTGTTGACATTCTAGACACTTAGCTAAGTAATCAGTTATGTCATTTTTCAGTCCTGGCCAATAAAATAGTTTCCTAGTGGTTGTGATCATTTTATGATAACCCGGATGACGAGTATATGATATTTTGTGTAGTTCATCCATTATGAAACTCTTCAATTCATCACAATTCAGAATATACAATCTACCTTTGTAAGTTAGTAATCCATCATTAAACATCTAATAGCCTTCATACTTTAGGTGTGTGGGCTCTTTCTTTAGGTATGATGTCACAATCTTGAAAAATGCATATGTTTCTTGTGCACTTTTGACCCTCTCTTTGATGCCATATTCATTGGCGCTTACAACTTCCAAGTGAACCACTTTCATACTTGTACTAAGGTTATCAACCACCCTATTCTCCTTTCCTTTGATATGTCTGATTTCAAAATCAAACTCACTAAGGAGAGCCATCCACCTAGCTTCTCTAACATTGAGATTTGTTTGGTCAAAAAAATACCTCAACCCACTAGGTCTATCATGAGAAAAAATCTTCTACCTAAGAGGTAATTCCTCCACATTTTTAAAGCGTATACTATGGCAGTCAATTCCATGTCATGGGTCACATAGTTGACTTCATGCTCATTCAATTTTCTAGATTCGTAGCAAATCACATGTCCTTCTTGCATAAGGACTCCTCTAAGCCCTTCCTTGCAGGCATATGTACACAAAAGGAATTCCTTGTTTAGGTTTGCAATCTTCAGCACATGCACATTGGTTATAAAGTATTTAATCTCTTGAAATCTTTCTTTACATTTTGATGTCCAAATGAATTTAACCTCCTTTTTCTGAAGGGAGGTGATTGGGAAACCAATCTCGGAAAATCCTTTTATGAACCTCCTATAGTACCCAACTAGGACAATAAAGGATATGATATCATATACATCCTTTGGGGAGGCCAATCCATAATGGCTTTGATCTTGTCAAGATCAACTACAACTCCTTATTCAAAAATAACATGGCCTAAGTAATGGACTTGTTTCTGGAAAAAGTCACACTTACTAAACTAAGAATAGAATTGATGTTATCTTAGTACTTGAAGCACTAACTTGAGATGTTCTCCATGATATTCCCTATTCTTAGAATATATTATGATATCATCAATGAAAACCAACACAAATATTTTTAATAATTTACTGAGTACAATATTCATTCAGCACATAAAAGTGGTTGGTGAATTGGTTAGGCTGAATGGCACCACCACAAATTCACAGTGACCATACCTTGTTTTAAAAGTAATTTTGTGGGTGTATTCATCCTTAATTAAAACCTGATGGTATATAGAACTCAAGTCAATCTTGGAGAACATTGTAGACCCCCAATTGGTCGAACAAGTCATCAATATTTGGTAAGGGATGCTTATTCTTGATGGTCACCTTATTGAGTTTTCTCTAATATATGCACAATCTGAGTGTGAAATCCTTCTTTTTCACAAACAAGGTTGGTGCTCCCCGTGGAGACACACTAGGTCAAGTGTATCATTTGTCCCACATATTCTTTAGTTGTAGTTTGAGCTCAACTAGCTCTGGTGTACTCATTCTATAGGGTGTTCTAGACATTGTCACCGCTCTTGGTAAAATTTCTATTGAAAAGACAATATCCCTTCTTAGAGGTAGACCTGGCACCTCTTCTGGGAATACATATTTATACTCGCTTAATATGGGATGGTCCCCTAGGATGGGTTTTTTTTTCTCAAAAAATTTCAACACTTGTATTGTATATAAGGGACATCCCTTTCTGCAATACTTCTTCGCTTGGAGGGATGATATTTGTATCACTGAGATAGGCTTTCAAATCCCTTCTAGGGTTATCCTTCTCCCTCATACATATTCACACTCCAAATTTGTATTGTAACAGTCCAAATTGGTTTTATGGGAAGCCAACCAGTCCATGCCAATAAAAGGGTCATAAGATCCTAAGGGAAGCATGTTTAAGATTGCTTGGGTGGGTAATCCATTCATCATGAATTCTCATGATGGTATGGCATGTGTTACCTTCCTTTTGGTTCCAAAGTCTAGTTGTACCAACCATGATTTAACATGTTTAACTTGTTACAAATTACATTTGTCCAAAGTTTCAGGGGAAACATAACATAAATTAGAACTAGGGTCAATTAAAATGGAAACAGGATGGTTGGAAATCATACCTTCCATATACACCACTAAACCTTCGCGGTAAGCTTGTCTATTATCCAAGGCTACATAAATTTGGTTCATGCTCCTAACCACATCATTGACTGTGGTAGCCTCTTGGACGTTTTAGAACCTCATATTTTTTGGTTGCCTATGTGAACAGTCCCTCAACAAATGTTCTTCTCCACAACCCCAACATTTCAATGGTTCTCTCTTTGTGTTATCAGTCTTACTTGGGGCTGCTCTGAATGGTTTATTTCCCCTCTGGGGTGGAAAGTTTTGTTGATACACGCTTCTAGTAGGAAGGCTCATCCTAGAGATTTTCCCATGGTTCTTAAATCTTGAGGACTTAAACCCTTTCTTTTTGAATACTGAATTGTTTTTATTCTTCTAGTCTTTATGGGATTTCGTCTTATTCTTGAATTTTTCATAGCAATACCTTTCTTTTCGAATAGTATCTTCTAAATTATTTGGCTCATCAAACTCAATTATGTCCCAGTAGGACTGAGGTAATCCACTAATAAATTGTTGAATCTTTACTTTTTCATCATTTATGTAGGGAACATACCTCATCATATCAACAAATTTGTTGATATATTCATCTATGGTGAGTTTTCCCAACTTTAGTTCATAGAATTCCTTGGTCTTCCCATCAAATTACTTTTCTGACATATACTTATTCTTGAAGTATTTCTCAAATTGTTTCCATGACAACTCCTTATCATGGATTCCTTTCACATACTAAGGTCCTCCTACCAAATGGAAGCTTTCCAATTCATGTTAAAAATGGTTATCTGATCCTTTAAGTTTTCAGAGTAGTCATGAACTCTGAAGTACTTCTTCAAGCCGAGTATCCAAATTTATACTTCTTCCCCCTTTTTAATCTTTCCATCAAAGGTGGGTTGTTTTTCTTTCTTGAAATCTTCAAGGTCATGACTCTTGGAATGTTTCCTCTTCTTTCTTCTCGTCTAGGAATGGGAACTAGTTTGGCCACTAGAAGATTCCTTGGATTTGTCAGTGTCCTCACCATAGGAATCTTCCGGTGAGTTTCTATTAGCCCCATGTTGGGAATTCCTTAAGGTGCTCCTTCTGGTGTGGCCACTTTTATTGTCATTCTTTCATATCTTAGGTGGACTTGGAGTTTTCTTAGTATGATGTTTGTCCACCTGACTAGTTGTTGGACCATGTTGCAGTTACCTTTGTATGTATGATAGACTTTGCAGTAACATTGCATTGATTTCAGGACGTTTTTCCTGTTCCTTTATCAGCCTTTCATTGTCATCCTTACAACTATGTAATTATGCCATGAGGCTTCTTAAAGTTTCACCCAAATGTGGATGGGTCTTCACCGCCCCCCTCTCATCAGATTCTTCTTCTCTATTGTGGGATATTTCCCCCAACTCATGGTGTGTCACCATCCCTTACGTTGTAGTTTTCCT
>ML798408.1:213317-227797 GCA_009831015.1 Picea engelmannii
ACACTGTCACAATCTTAGAATTATACAACGTTCTGCTATAGATTTCTCTTAACAGACAGGTTGTTGAAATATTGGCCAGTTATAGGTTAATGATTTTCTTTTTGTTTTGATTTTTATTTTGTGAATGAAAATTAACATTTAAGCTTAAATACTTTGTTTATCTAAGTTAAAATATTATTATTTACATTCATTTGTTTTCCTTTTTTTAGTTTCAAGATTGAAATTAGATTCATAGTATGTTCTAGATCTATTTAATTTTGCATGAGATTTGGTTCTCTTGTACAACCTTAGTTTACAAGGTTTCTAGTAAATCTTGTACCCATGGAAAACTTGTAAATTTTGTGAATTTATGTAATTAAGTGTAAGGTTATCTAATCTAATAGATCATTATAAATACTTGAAATTTGAAAATTAGTAGTAAGGATCTTAAACAAAATTTCATTTATTTATTAGATATCTTTATCAGCTAATGGATTCATTAAACCTATTAGGGGTAGTTATTCCAAACGACTTGGGTCATTTAGACAACCTTAGACCAGACTATTCCCTTCCATTTGACGGTGTGTCATAAACGCCTGTCAACAAGTCTCGAAGTCCCAGACTTCCGAAGGGTTCTCCTTGCATGAGGTGACATATTAAACAAAGAGGTAAGGACAGGTGGGCCCCGACTCATCCACCCGCCAATACACCAAGAGAACACGTGCCAAGGGGGAGGATGACACATGGCCCCTTTAGTGGATGACATGCATCATGTGTTAATGAGCCTATAGGTTCTACGAAATGTACAAATCCAAGTGACACGTTGCATGTCAAATGTAGGTCCACATAACCTTGGGTGATGTCAACATACAATGTCTCCCCATAATGATCGCCTTCAAAGTCCTTTGATCTTATGGTCACAATGTGTCCATGTAACCTCTGGATCTATAACCTCCATTACTTTGTAACTTCAACATTAAGGAATTTCGTGGTGTGACTTCCTCTTCCTCTTGGAGTGGTCAACGCCAAACTGACCATGGTCTAGATCTAACAGTCAGGAAAGATCTTGAAGGGTCTCTATATCTATGGTCCATGTTTATTCACAACTCTGACATTTAGGGAGTTTACCTGCTCCACACTCCTTGTCTCCCGGAGTAGGACTTTGTCGAAGTGGTGAATATAGTCTAGATTCAATGGTTAGGGGAGAACCTGAAGGGTCTCTATATATATAGTTCACGTTTGTTTGAAGCTCCAACATTTGGGGATTTTACCTGCTCCACACTCTTTGTCTCCCGAAGTAGGACTTCATCGAAGTGTCGAATACATTTTAGATCCAATAGTCAGGGGAGATCTCGAAGGGTATCTATATATATGGTTCTTATCTCTTCATAACTTTGGCATTGAGAGGTTCCCTCACCTTGAACCATACTTCCTTCAAGAGTTTCAAACTCCCGAAGTCTCATGTACTCCACCAACCATTATTCGAGCATTCATGCACTGGGGGGATGACATGTGATAAAGGCCAGGGGTGGAATGTGTCCTCGTCAGGAGGTGACATGTGTCACTTTCTAATGGAATTTAGGGTCTGTGAGAAGCACAAATCAGGGTGACATGTGACATACATGACAAGGTTCCACATCACCCTAGGTGACGTTAGGGTACCACATCAATCTGGGACTAGTAGCCTCTAGGCGTTCCTAGCTTCACCTACTTTCCAAACCTCTTGGAGCTCCCAATACCTATTAGATCCCATGGTAGAGGTGTGCCCAATACATGGTTTTCTCCCAATACCTGTTAGATCCCATGGTAGAGGTGTTCCCATGTAGATCCATGAATCTACGAATGATGTTAATTCGTAACTTTGACTTTTAGGGGGCTCTACCCGCTCCATAGTAAGATCTATGGTGGAGAGAAATTACAAAGATCAAGGGTGGAACTAACATCCGTTTGGGTTTAACCTCCATAATCCTCCTATACTGTCGATTAATAGATTTGGTAGGATCAACAATTCACATCAATTCCACCACAGGTGAGCAATTTCTATTGTGGAACTTGTGAAAGGAGATAAACGTCGTTCTAGTTATGACTCTGTAGTTTCCCCTGATCGTAGATCTCCACGTCGGTTCAAGAATGATTGTCTATCCTCAATAGGAGGCTAGCACCTGAATAATTGAGCTAGGTCATAGCCTCGATCACCTAGGTCGGAGTTATAAGTCCTTAGGTCTACGACTCTTAACACTTTGTGGCTTCAACGTTCAGAAGTTTTTGTGTTAAAGCACCTCCATTCTCCCAAAGCGTGACTTCATCAAAGTGTTTAATGCTCCCTCTTCACTAAGTTCGATCTAACGCCTCATAGTGATTTCCACTAGATTTCGATATCCATGAATTTCATTACTTAGTGGCTTTGGCGTTCATGAGGTTTGATGATATACCATCCTCATTCTTACACAATGGGACTTTTCCGAAGTTTCCTCGATGTGGATCCAATGGCCAAGGGGCTCCTGAATACTCTCATATCAGTGGTTCGCATTACTTTGTGATAACAGAGTGGATCAAGGTTTAATGGTGGGAAAGTCTAACTGTCCTAGATAAGGAAACCACCAGGCACAAGTTAACCTTATTGGTAACTGTAACTATCAATTTCCTTCAGTCGATTTATAATGGTAGGGTCAAAGCAATCCAAATTTCTGAATACATAAGGCTTAACTTCTTTCGCACCTAGCGCAAGATTCCCAGACCTTTGTCAAATGAGTCCATTGGAAACTCTTGTGGGCTACACACCAATTCCTATAGCCGTAATTGGGTTAATGACATGGGAATCATCCCTTGGTCATACTAGTGAAGGGTCTAATGGAGGCGCCCTACTTCCACCAAATTCTAACTTAGTCTTCCTGCGAAGGGAATTCGATAGGTTGACAACACTGAAATAATATGGCTAAACCCATCCTCACTATTGCACTACAAATTCCATCTTATGGAAAAGTCCCCTTAGGAAATCTCCATCCGGTGTATAAATCGTAGCCTATACTTATACGCACGTACAAACTCACATCCCATATCTCTCTAACTATTAAACTGGGGAAAAAAAATGACCATGTAAATATATAAGTTTAGAGAAGAAAATGAGCATTTCTAATAACTATTCAAACATTGCAAAACTTAACCATAAACACATACATTAAACCAACACATCCATTTCATTACAGAGAGTATGAAAATACTTATCAAAAACTAGAAACAGTGAAATGATTGTTGAAAGGGTGTTTGTTTCCACCCAACCATAGGCACATCCACTCTAGATGGATTTACCATTGGCCACCCCCGAGATAGACCATGAGGATATTAGAGAGAATATTTATTCTTTCTCAATGACAGTCAAGGATGGAGGTTACTCTCCTCCTCCCAAATGATCTTGGCAACCATTTTTCTCTATGCCAAGCAAGGAGGTCTTCCTGAGTGCTTCCACAGTAACTCGTCAACCTCGTTTATTAGCTTGTAATGAAGAACTTTCCTACAACTTCTTACGTCCAGAACAAGATTATTTCCCAGTGCTTTTTTGAACCAGAGAGTTGCAAAATGCTCTTTTCTCTTCTTCAGATCGCTCTTTCGACTCTCTCTATTGTCTTTGCAGATCTCGTGTTGCCTCGCCTCTCCCCAAAAATTACCTCTTTCTTTCCTTTCTCGACAAGGTTTCATGGGTCCAAATATCCAGCTTGTGGTCAAGTCTGGAAGTCTTACATATGGTTAATCTACCCCATATCCTCATTAAGTCTTGAGGAGGACACTTCCAACTACCACTCTGACTGGTAATTCATATATGGTTCATAGGACTGTTTTGAATCATTAAAGCCAGTAAGGTACTGGTTTGGTGGGGGTCATATCAACCATTTCTGGTTCCCCTCACCATCTCTCTCATATCATAAATAGTCTATATTGGAACCCACACCACCCCCCCTTTAAGTAGTTATGCAACACTTATCCATTTTCTATTAATAACATAAAATACATACATTAACCTTTTATACAAAGCTTCATCAAATCAGACATTCACACATATTTATTCTTCCATAGTCTCTTGGCCAGTTATAGTTATATTTACAAACTAGGGAAACAGGGGTGTTACAATCCCCCCCCCTTAAAGGAACAATGTCCTAGATTTTTTATCTATCGATGTGCTCTGTATGTACAAAAGTAAACAAAAATGGATATTATTGTCTCATGGCATCCTCCATTTCCCATGTGGCCTCATCTGGGCCAAAGTGATTCCATTTCACCTTGACCTATGCAATGGTTATGTTCATGAGTGGGGTCTCCTTCCTGTCTATTATGCATTGAGGTTCTGGTAGGAATTCTCCCTCTAGTTCCACCTGAATCATAGACCAGTCAATAATATGATTAGAATCGTGTTCATATTTATTCAATAACAAAACATGGAAAACATCATGTGCCTTCTATGTGGGTGGGAGTGCTAGATTATAGGCTGCAGGTCCCACTCTATCCAAAATTTCAAAGTGTCCATAATACTGAGGTGCCAACTTGGCACAAGATCCCATCCTCAAATGGATTTACCTGGGTCTAACTCATAGATACAAATGATCCCCTTCTTTGAATTCTCTAGGATTTCTTTCTTTGTCTACATAGCTCTTCTATCTATCCTAGGCTATTTTCAAATTCTCTCTAATCTGAATTACTTGTTTTTCCATTTCCTTTAGCATGTCTATATTGATTGTGATTCTCTCCACTGGGTTATTCCAATTGATTGGAATATTGCATTTCCTTCCATGGAGGGCTTCAAAACATCTCTTTTTTATCGACTCTTGATAGCCATTGTTGTAGGAAAACTCTACCAGTGGTAGGTAGTCTTCCCACTTCTTAGGTTGATGCATTACATGCATCCTTAACATATCCTCTAACACTTGGTTTACCTGCTCTATCTTTCCATTAGTTTGAGGTTGACAGGTTGTACTAAATAAGAATTTTGTTTAAAAACCAGCAAACAAAGATTTCTAAAACTTTGAAGTAAATTTTGGTCTCTCTCGGATATAACTTCCTTATGCATGTCATGTAGTATAAATATCTCTTTCATGAAAATACTGGCAATAACTATCACCTTGAAAGTTGACTTGATGGGAATTAAGTGAGCATCCTTGCTCAGTTTGTCCACAACTGCCATGATGGCATTGTTTTGTTTGGTTGATTTTGGTAACCCTGTGATGAAATCCATGGAGATGGTTTCCCATTTCAATTATGGAATTTGTAGAGGCTGCAACAACCCTGTTGGGTGTCAGTGCTCTGCCTTAAATTGTTGACATTCTAGACACTTAGCTAAGTAATCAGTTATGTCATTTTTCAGTCCTGGCCAATAAAATAGTTTCCTAGTGGTTGTGATCATTTTATGATAACCCGGATGACGAGTATATGATATTTTGTGTAGTTCATCCATTATGAAACTCTTCAATTCATCACAATTCAGAATATACAATCTACCTTTGTAAGTTAGTAATCCATCATTAAACATCTAATAGCCTTCATACTTTAGGTGTGTGGGCTCTTTCTTTAGGTATGATGTCACAATCTTGAAAAATGCATATGTTTCTTGTGCACTTTTGACCCTCTCTTTGATGCCATATTCATTGGCGCTTACAACTTCCAAGTGAACCACTTTCATACTTGTACTAAGGTTATCAACCACCCTATTCTCCTTTCCTTTGATATGTCTGATTTCAAAATCAAACTCACTAAGGAGAGCCATCCACCTAGCTTCTCTAACATTGAGATTTGTTTGGTCAAAAAAATACCTCAACCCACTAGGTCTATCATGAGAAAAAATCTTCTACCTAAGAGGTAATTCCTCCACATTTTTAAAGCGTATACTATGGCAGTCAATTCCATGTCATGGGTCACATAGTTGACTTCATGCTCATTCAATTTTCTAGATTCGTAGCAAATCACATGTCCTTCTTGCATAAGGACTCCTCTAAGCCCTTCCTTGCAGGCATATGTACACAAAAGGAATTCCTTGTTTAGGTTTGCAATCTTCAGCACATGCACATTGGTTATAAAGTATTTAATCTCTTGAAATCTTTCTTTACATTTTGATGTCCAAATGAATTTAACCTCCTTTTTCTGAAGGGAGGTGATTGGGAAACCAATCTCGGAAAATCCTTTTATGAACCTCCTATAGTACCCAACTAGGACAATAAAGGATATGATATCATATACATCCTTTGGGGAGGCCAATCCATAATGGCTTTGATCTTGTCAAGATCAACTACAACTCCTTATTCAAAAATAACATGGCCTAAGTAATGGACTTGTTTCTGGAAAAAGTCACACTTACTAAACTAAGAATAGAATTGATGTTATCTTAGTACTTGAAGCACTAACTTGAGATGTTCTCCATGATATTCCCTATTCTTAGAATATATTATGATATCATCAATGAAAACCAACACAAATATTTTTAATAATTTACTGAGTACAATATTCATTCAGCACATAAAAGTGGTTGGTGAATTGGTTAGGCTGAATGGCACCACCACAAATTCACAGTGACCATACCTTGTTTTAAAAGTAATTTTGTGGGTGTATTCATCCTTAATTAAAACCTGATGGTATATAGAACTCAAGTCAATCTTGGAGAACATTGTAGACCCCCAATTGGTCGAACAAGTCATCAATATTTGGTAAGGGATGCTTATTCTTGATGGTCACCTTATTGAGTTTTCTCTAATATATGCACAATCTGAGTGTGAAATCCTTCTTTTTCACAAACAAGGTTGGTGCTCCCCGTGGAGACACACTAGGTCAAGTGTATCATTTGTCCCACATATTCTTTAGTTGTAGTTTGAGCTCAACTAGCTCTGGTGTACTCATTCTATAGGGTGTTCTAGACATTGTCACCGCTCTTGGTAAAATTTCTATTGAAAAGACAATATCCCTTCTTAGAGGTAGACCTGGCACCTCTTCTGGGAATACATATTTATACTCGCTTAATATGGGATGGTCCCCTAGGATGGGTTTTTTTTTCTCAAAAAATTTCAACACTTGTATTGTATATAAGGGACATCCCTTTCTGCAATACTTCTTCGCTTGGAGGGATGATATTTGTATCACTGAGATAGGCTTTCAAATCCCTTCTAGGGTTATCCTTCTCCCTCATACATATTCACACTCCAAATTTGTATTGTAACAGTCCAAATTGGTTTTATGGGAAGCCAACCAGTCCATGCCAATAAAAGGGTCATAAGATCCTAAGGGAAGCATGTTTAAGATTGCTTGGGTGGGTAATCCATTCATCATGAATTCTCATGATGGTATGGCATGTGTTACCTTCCTTTTGGTTCCAAAGTCTAGTTGTACCAACCATGATTTAACATGTTTAACTTGTTACAAATTACATTTGTCCAAAGTTTCAGGGGAAACATAACATAAATTAGAACTAGGGTCAATTAAAATGGAAACAGGATGGTTGGAAATCATACCTTCCATATACACCACTAAACCTTCGCGGTAAGCTTGTCTATTATCCAAGGCTACATAAATTTGGTTCATGCTCCTAACCACATCATTGACTGTGGTAGCCTCTTGGACGTTTTAGAACCTCATATTTTTTGGTTGCCTATGTGAACAGTCCCTCAACAAATGTTCTTCTCCACAACCCCAACATTTCAATGGTTCTCTCTTTGTGTTATCAGTCTTACTTGGGGCTGCTCTGAATGGTTTATTTCCCCTCTGGGGTGGAAAGTTTTGTTGATACACGCTTCTAGTAGGAAGGCTCATCCTAGAGATTTTCCCATGGTTCTTAAATCTTGAGGACTTAAACCCTTTCTTTTTGAATACTGAATTGTTTTTATTCTTCTAGTCTTTATGGGATTTCGTCTTATTCTTGAATTTTTCATAGCAATACCTTTCTTTTCGAATAGTATCTTCTAAATTATTTGGCTCATCAAACTCAATTATGTCCCAGTAGGACTGAGGTAATCCACTAATAAATTGTTGAATCTTTACTTTTTCATCATTTATGTAGGGAACATACCTCATCATATCAACAAATTTGTTGATATATTCATCTATGGTGAGTTTTCCCAACTTTAGTTCATAGAATTCCTTGGTCTTCCCATCAAATTACTTTTCTGACATATACTTATTCTTGAAGTATTTCTCAAATTGTTTCCATGACAACTCCTTATCATGGATTCCTTTCACATACTAAGGTCCTCCTACCAAATGGAAGCTTTCCAATTCATGTTAAAAATGGTTATCTGATCCTTTAAGTTTTCAGAGTAGTCATGAACTCTGAAGTACTTCTTCAAGCCGAGTATCCAAATTTATACTTCTTCCCCCTTTTTAATCTTTCCATCAAAGGTGGGTTGTTTTTCTTTCTTGAAATCTTCAAGGTCATGACTCTTGGAATGTTTCCTCTTCTTTCTTCTCGTCTAGGAATGGGAACTAGTTTGGCCACTAGAAGATTCCTTGGATTTGTCAGTGTCCTCACCATAGGAATCTTCCGGTGAGTTTCTATTAGCCCCATGTTGGGAATTCCTTAAGGTGCTCCTTCTGGTGTGGCCACTTTTATTGTCATTCTTTCATATCTTAGGTGGACTTGGAGTTTTCTTAGTATGATGTTTGTCCACCTGACTAGTTGTTGGACCATGTTGCAGTTACCTTTGTATGTATGATAGACTTTGCAGTAACATTGCATTGATTTCAGGACGTTTTTCCTGTTCCTTTATCAGCCTTTCATTGTCATCCTTACAACTATGTAATTATGCCATGAGGCTTCTTAAAGTTTCACCCAAATGTGGATGGGTCTTCACCGCCCCCCTCTCATCAGATTCTTCTTCTCTATTGTGGGATATTTCCCCCAACTCATGGTGTGTCACCATCCCTTACGTTGTAGTTTTCCTATTGTTCACTGACTGCTTGAGTGTTGATAAAACATTTTATGTTAGTTAATGATCTACTAATTCATGAACAACATGTATCATTGCAAAGCGAAGTTATCTTATTTACTTGGAAACATTAGAAACATACAATGCAGATTTCCAAAACATCTATTCAACAATAGAAGGTTTTATTCCTCTCTTCAATAGAGGTTCATAAAAGTTTCTTATAGAAGGGGTAAGGCAGGGTGTTACCCCCTAAAGATTTCTAATAATATTATTTTTTATGGGACTCGTGCATGAGCCCAAGCAAGACAATTATTTTTTCCATGCTCTGATACCAATTTGTAACACACCCAAACCCTAAATACTCTTTTAAGGGATGAGGCATCATAATTTCATTTTCCTGAACTATCTCAAGCCCTAATTCCAAGATCTCCCTCGGCTTCTGTTGGCCACAATATTTCTAATGGTTTCCACCATACTGAAATAAAAGTTTTATGTTGCAAGATATTTCCTCCGGAAGCTCTTAGGGCATTATTAGTCAAGGACCACGTGGTCCATCTCATTCATACCATCACTAGATTTCTACATCTATAGTAAAAGATCATCCATTGTCAAATCCAATGGCGGGGCCTATTCCTTATTTAACACACAGGCTAGAGGGGAGTTCGGTGTTTGGCTCTGAATGCCTCTTTTTTCATTATGCATGCACATTCCCTGGAGTACAGAAATATCAAACTACTGAAGGAGCCTAAAATCTTTCCACGTGGCTTTGACCTTTGCGTCTTTCGGTTTATTTGTGACACTACACCTCAAACCTATGGAGTCTCGAAGTCCTGGACTTTCGAAGGGTTCTCCTTGCACAAGGTGACGTATTAGATGCATAGGTAAGGATAGGTGGTCCCCAACTACTCCACCCGCCAATACACCAAGTGAACACATGCAAAGGGGGGGGGGTGACACTTGGCCCCTTCAGTGAGTGACTCATGTCACATTTTAATGGTCTTATAGGTTCTGTGAAATAAAAGAATCCATGTGACACATGGAACGTCAAACGTGGGTCCACATCACCCTGGGTGATGTCAACATACCACGTCACCCCAGACTGATTACCTTCCAAGTCCTTTGATCTTAAGGTTATGGTGTGTCCATGCAACCCATGGATCTATAGCCTCCGTTACTTCATAACTTTGACATTCTGGGAATTCGTGGTGAGAATTCCTACTTTCTCCTGGAGTGGTCAATGCCAGAATGACCATTGTCAATATCTAATGGTTAGGAGAGATCCTAAAGGGTCTCTATGTCTACAGTTCATGTTTGTTCATAGCTCCAACATTCGGGGAGTTTACCTGCTCCACACTCCTTGTCTCCTAGAGTAGGATTTTTCCGAAGTTCCTAAAATAGTCTAGATCCAATGGTTAGGGGAGACCTTGAAGGGTCTCTATATCTATGGTTAATGTTTGTTTGCATCTCCAACATTCGGGGATTTTTCCCACTCCATGATCGTTGTCTCCCGGACTAGGACTTCACCAAAGTGTAGAATACAGTATATATCCAATGGTTAAGGGAGATCCCGGAGGGTCTCTATATTTATGGTTCCTATCGCTTCATAAATTTGGATTTCGAAGGTTCCCTCTCCTTGAACCATACTTCCTTCTAGAGTTTCAAACTCCTGAAGTCTCAGGTACTCCACTAATGTTTAGTCGAGCATTCGTGTGCTAGGAGGATGGCACGCGACAAAGGCCAGGGGTGGAACATGTTCTCTTCAGGAGGTGACACATGTCACGTTATAATGGAATTTAGGGTCTGTAAGAAGTAGAAATCAAGGTGACACATGGCATACAAGATAGGGGTCAATGCCACCCTTGGTGACGTCAACGTACCACATCAATCTAGGAATAGAAGCCTTCAGGGGTTCCTATCTTAACCTACTTGCCAAACCTCCCAGATCTCCGAAGTTAGAAGCTCCAACTAGTTGTCTCCCAATACCCATTAGATACCACGGTCATGGTGTGCTCACATAAATCCATGAATCTATGACTTACGTTAATTCGTAACTTCGACTTTCGGGGGTTTCTACCTGTTCCACAGTAAGATCTATGGTGGAGAGAAATTGCACAAATAGGGGGATGAAATAAAATCCATGAGGGTTTAACCTCCATAATCCTTCTATACCATCGATCAATAGATTCGGCAAGATCGATGGTTGGCATCAATTCCATCACAGGCAAGTAGTTTCTATTACGGAACTCAGGAAAGGAGATAAATGTCATGCTAGTAGGGACTCTGCAATCTCCCTTGATCATAGATCTCCACGTCAGTTCAAGCACTACCATCGCAACTTGAAAGGAGGTTATCACTTGAAGAATTGAGTGAGGTCATAGCCTCGATCACTTGGGTAGGAGTTATAGGTCCTTAGGTCTACAACTCTTAACACTTTGTGGCTTCAGCATTCAAAAGTTTTTGTGTTAAACCACATCCATTCTCCCGAAGTGGAAATTCATCGAATTTCTTAGCACTCCCTCTCCACTAAGTTCAATCTAACGGCTAAGAGTTCTTTCCACGAGATTTCCATATTGACTCTCATTACTTTGTGGCTTCGATGTTTGGGGGGTTTGATGATATATCATCCCCATTCTTAGGGAGTGGGACTTTGCTGAAGTTGGCTTGACATGGATCCAATGGCCAAGGGGCTCTCAAATACTCTCAGATCAGTGGTTCACGTTACTTTCTGATAATGGAGTGGATCAACGTTTGATAGTGAGAAAGTATAACTATCCCGAACAAGGAAACTGTGAGGCACCTATCAACCCAGTGGGTAACCATAATAATCAGTTTCCTTCGGGAAATTTATAAATGGTAGGGTCGAAGAAGTATGGAGTTTTGAACTCTTGGGGTTCAAAATCCATAAGGATTAACTTATTTTAGGCCTAGCATAGGTTTCCCATACCTCGGTCACATGGGTCCGTTCGAAAATATTATGGGCTACGCATTGATTCCTTTAGCTGTAATTGGGTCAAGGACATCTTCCCGTGAAGGGAATTCGAGAGGTCGACAACATTGAAATAATCTGGCTAAACACATCCCGACTCTTGCACTAAAAACTCCATCTTGGGGAAAAGTCCACTTGGTAAATCTCCAGCCAGTGCAGAAACCATAGCCTATACTTAGTCTCACTTCTAGACTCATGTCTCATAGCTCTCTAACTATTAAACTATGGAAAATAGAGGACCATGTAAATAGAGTAGTTTACAAAAGAAAATGTGCATTCTAATAACTATTCAAACAATGTAAAACTTAACCATAAACACAGACATTCAACCATCACATCGATTTGATTACAGAGAGTATGAAAATACTTATCAAAAACTGAAAATTGTGAAGCAACTGCTAAAATGGGTCCCTGTTCCACCCAACCATAGGCATAACCAATTACCGCTCCTGACAGATTTACCGCTCGCCACCCCCAAGCTATACCATGATGCTATGAGACATAATCTTTATCCTTTCTCAATGATAATCAGGGACATAGCTTACACACCTCCTCCCACAAGATCCTAGAAACTGTTTTTCTCTATACCAATCAAGGAGGTATGTCTGAGTGCTTCCACAGTCACTCGTCAACCTCGTTTATTAGCTTGTAACGAAACCTTTCCCACAACTTCTTATGTCCTGAAAAAACTTATTTCCCATTTTTTTTTCAAACAATTCGCAACAAAAACAATATTATCAACTCAACGAGAATGTTTCTGAGTTCTCATTTTTTTCAAGGGTCATATTTTTTACCTCGTTTTTAAAAATAGTTCTACCGGTTGCACCCCCCCTCCATTTCTAGGTGGTATTTTGAAATTTAAAAGAAAACAATTGAAATTAATAAGAAAAATGTTAAAAGAAAATTTATATTAAAAAAAATAAAGAAAAACTTAAAAAACTAAAGAGAAAAAAAAAAAAATTTATATATAATTAAAAAAAAAAAACTCATTAAAAAAAAGAGGAAAAAAACTAAATTTATGACCAAATACACTTTAAAAATGTTAAAAAACAACAAAAAAATAAATATGTGTGTGTGTGTGTGTGTGTGATAATTATTAACATCCACTAAGACCGAATTGGTCTATCAGACCTTAAGAGGGTAAGTGATTACTTGTTATTCTTTAGAATTTTGTTTTTGTGCTCGAAAAACATTAAGAGAAGATTTCCAATATCACCATACTTTTGTTGAGTTAAGATCTTAGGAAGGTTGGTAGTGTGATAAATATTTTGAAATTGAGATATAATATGAGTATAGGATGGAAAATTTAAGAGAAAGTGCTTTTCATCTTCAACCTTCAAGTGTCACAAAGGTGACACACTCTTTCATCCCATGGCATTTTAGGAACTGACCAATGCCTAGTTTCACTATGGATCTCGTGAGAATTTGTTATTATCTTAGCAATGCTTATTTTTTTCTTTACACTTGGAAAAATAGATAGATAATTTTGATCTTCTAGATTAGGGTTGATTACATCTTTATAATACCTTAATTTTCTTTTTTCCTCCAACTCTTTATCACACCACATTTTCTCTTTAAATTTTGATTTGATGCTTTTTTTAATAGTATCATTTTTCTGCAAAATGGTTTCTTCCATGATTCCACAATAGTTTAGCCAAGACCGCGCATCTTTATGCCATCCTTGCTTGAGTCGATGGTGGTTATGACTTTATTTTGAAGCAATTTTAGGTAGCCTCTTGTCTTCCATGTTGTTTAACTTGTTCTTATACATTAGGTATCTAGTCATAGACATGATCTCAATGAGGGAGAGACTTGTTTCTAAGAGGAGGATGGGATAGGGAGTATTTCCTTTAATTTTGAGATTATAGGTTATAAAATTCTTTTGTATTTTTTTCTATCTTTCTCCAGGATTCATGAGAGATACTAGAGCCCCAGACTTCACATACATAAAGAATAACAGGTGTAATAAGAGTCTCAAAGAGGAGTTTCTTCTTATCCCAACTCCAAAGATCAACTGATTTATAATTTTTTTCAAGCCCATAATAAGCTTTCCATCCCCAAATAATCCTTTTCACAATGTTATAATTCCAATTGAGCTTGTCGTGAATATCAATTCCAAGATATTTGTATGAAGTCACTTCCTCCAAGTTGTTTTTATCATATACAAAGGTATCATATGAGATCTTATTGGATTTAATAATCATGACCTTAGTCTTATCAGTATTAACAGTCATACCCATATTGGAGCAAACATCCTTGAGGATTCTTAGTTGGTTTTCAAGATCATGGGGACTCCTTGTCATAAGAATGATAGCATCGGCATAAAGAAGAAGATTTATGACTATACCAGTGAGAGTAAGGCCGAAACAACCTGCTTTTTCCAGGAATTCTTCTAACTTGTCAATGTATATGCCAAAAAGGGTAGGGGACAAGGGACAACCTTGTTTGACTCTGATATTGCAGTTAATCTCTTTGGACCAGCCCTCATTTTTGTTAAACTTAGCAATAACGTTCTCATACATCCTTATTGCAGCAACCCTCAACTCGAGAGACACTTTTATCTCTTCCAACCTATTCCAATTTTTTTTCATAGGAACTGTGTCAAAATCTTTTCTAAAGTC
>ML798408.1:264592-275412 GCA_009831015.1 Picea engelmannii
CCATGAAATGGGTTTCTTTCGGCTCCCTCCGTGCAACTAATGCAATTAAAATCAACAACCAATAATAGTGAAAATTTGTTCCTTTCTCTTGTGCTTCCATGAAGTCTATTAAGAAATGATTTACTAAGAATGTCTCCTAGTTCATCTGGACTCCTATTGCACACTTCTTTGTTGTTTTTATTACTCCTGCTGGCACCTGATCTCTATTGCACTTCCTTAATAACTTACAAGCCAACACCTGCATCACAACCCTGAAAAAATCATCAATGGTGTTTCCTATAACCAATGTGGGTGCTCCTCTGCTTCTTCCATATTTTTCCTTTATTCTTTTTGCTAGTGATTTCTCATATTTCTTATCTATGAAGAGAGGTAGTGGGCCTTCCCCTGTTGATGGAAATCTTATAATCTTCGAAATGAGTTGGGTTTCAGTTGACACTTCCCTGTCCAACCATAGGAACACTATATGGATGCAACTTAATAAGAACTTGATGAAGATGTTGATTGATGCAATTCTACCAAAATGCAGGATCTCCAATAGGTTTAATATGTTTTTTATTTGCAGTCTTGTGGCCCGTTTTTGAGGCTCAACTGTGATTATAAGTTAATATTGGATGGATGATGTTTGTGGGTAATTTTGTGGCACTAACTATGGAAAATTACATAGATCTACAAAATTGTGGTCTGAAAACCTTAGGTTTCCTACCACGCCCAAGATATATTATTCTATAGTGACCCCATGTGAAAACACTAGTGTAACCAAGTCATACTTAGGCTCCTTCTACAGTTTGACTTGATTTTTTGTAGGATTTCTAGGTGCAACATACGTTCTGGGAAAGTTGATTGGGTTTGATGCCTCTGCTCTTGGGGTTTCTTCTTGTATTGGTGTTGTTTCCTTCTTAGTGTGTGAATTTTTTGTTTTTGATGTCGATTCTCCCACCTTTGGTTTCACCATGACTTTATTTAACTTGTCCCTATTTTCAACTCACTCGGCTCTCTAAAAAACACTTTTGGATTCCTATTTTCTTCGACTATTCACGCAAAAATAACCATTTCTCGTCACCCCCTGTTCTAATTTTATAGGTTGTTTCCAATTGTTATCTTCCTCTTCACACCCAAAATTCGCAGTCCCATATGATTGTATCTTCATTCAATTCCTTCCATCTTTTGTATTAAATTTGTATATTTTGACAGATCATGGTCTAGATTTGTCAGCATGTAAAAATATATTTGTCTCTCGTCATTTATGACTACGTGTTCTTGTCGAATTTCCATTATATTTTCTCTTTAATTCTTCCAGTGTCTTCTACACAAGTATTTGTCCCTTTTCTTCAATTCTCCTTTCTGCATGTACTTCAATTTTCCTTCATGTCTGTGACATTTTCATATTCATCTTTGACTCTTTCAACAATGCCCAATTTAGAACATTATTTCTTCAAATTTTAAGTGTGGCTTGCCTCAAGATATTTTATTGTTTTTTCTTTTATTTTTATTTTCCTCTATAATACAATAAAATAAAAATACTATGGTACACATAATGCGCACTCAAACTAGTGTGCGGAAGCACAACTCACCCTATATAGTTTCAGTAGACTACCATTTACCATCCCTTCCATGGATTCCCCATTCAATTTCTCCAACTGAAAAACACCTCCTTCTATCACAATTATTATCACATACGGACCTAAACAGTGAATTTGAAACTTTCGAGGGTGCTCCAAAAAATTGTTATCATAGAGAAAAACTAAGTCTCCAATTTGGAACTTCTTTTGTTGAATATGTCTATCATGCCATTCCTTTTAACACATTTTATAAACTTGTTGATGAAATTGTAGGAAAAATTGGTCTTCCTCTAGTTCCACTAATTTTGATAGTATTTTCTCTATTGCACCATAATCTATAATATTTTTCCATGTGTAAACGCACACACTCCACACAATGAACTTTGTAGGAATAACTGCTTCCTAGCCATATGCTAATTAGAATGGTGTCTGTCTTGTCACCCTTTTACATGTAGTCTGGTATACCCATAGTATTGGAGGAATCCTTAAGTCCTAGCTATATTGATTTGAATTGCATATCTTCATTGGTGCATTCTCTAGGATCTTGTTAAATGCTTCCACTATTTTGTTTACTTGAGGATGATAAGGTGTTCTCTTCTTGTGATAAGTCTAAAATAATTTTGTCAAGGAAACAATTGTTTTATTCGAAAATTGTGTTCCCTAATCACTCATAAGGATTCTTGAGAATCCAAACCTTGTAAAAACATTCTCAAATATAAATTGTACAATAGTCTCCTAGATGCAATCTCTGATAGGTTCTACTTCAGCCTATCGATTCAAGTAATATGTCATAGTAATTATATATCTTCCTCCTGACCTTTTTGTTTGTGGGTTGATCAGTTCAACGAAATCAATTTCCCATTTATCAAAATACGGAAATGTAACCTAAGGTACTAAAGGCATATCCTCTCTTATGGATGGCTTCCCAACTTGTTGATAGACATCACAGGTCTGAAAAAACTCTTTATCATATTTATGTAGGGTGGACCACCAAATTCCTACGTGAGAAATATTATGAATTGTCACTTTCCTTGCATAGTGGCCTCTCACAATTCTTTCATGTACCTTCGATAGTATCATAGACCTCTAACACTCCAATAAACATGGTCAAAGAATACCATTTGTGCTTAATTTATACAAATTCTTTGCTATGAGTTGATAATCTTCTTCCTTTACTACTAATTGTTTCTTTTTCACAGTTGTAAAGTCATGTGGGGATACTCTTGTTCTCAATAACTGGATAATATATGTAAAGTAATCATCGACCATATCTATTATGAACAAGTGTGCATGTGTTAGAATGTCATCCAAATTTCCTACATCTTCCCTTGTTAGTATGTGCGATAAATGATCATGTCCTAAGTTTAATTTTTTTTTGTTTCACAATCACTTGAAAATCATACTCTTTAAATAATAACATCCATCTGGATATCTTCCCACCCAACATTGTCTTATTGATTACATATCTTAGCTCAGAATGATCTGTGTACATATTGAAATGTGATCCTAGTAGATAATGTTTAAACTTCTATAGTGCATACACCATTTCCAGTCTTTCATGCTCTGTAGTAGTGTAATTATGTTCCGCAGTGGACACATTTCTGATGGAAAATGCAATGGTATGATCCAAACCTCCTTACCTTGGATGAGCTAGAACTGTATCTAAGGCTAAAGATATGGACATAGAATTCCTTCTTCCAATCTAGAAATACTACAATTGGTGCGATAACCAATTTTTGGTTCAAGGTATCCAAACTTTGTTGGCATTCCTTGTTCCATTGAAACTTGACCTCCTTATTTAAAAAAAATTCTAGTGGGCTTGTGATTTTCACGTATCCTCTAATCAAATTTCTATAGTACCTCGTATGACCCAATATTGCTTTCACTTTTCGCACTGAAGTAGGTGGTGTAAATTCAACAATAACAACAATCTTCACAGGATCAACCAAAAATCCTTGTTTACATACTACATGACCCAACATGATTCCAAATGGTGCGCAGAAAACACACTTATTCAAGTTTAAGGAAATTTGGAACTGTCTACATCTATCAAACATCAAGCATAGTATTTCAACATTGTATTTTAATAAACAGAACATTTTCCAATCATCCAAATATACTTCTAGAAATTTATGAATCAATTATTTAAAGGATCTGACAACAAATTGAGAAAATATTGTTTGTTTATTGTTCAACCCAAAAGGGATAAATCTATATTGATAACATACCCATTTTGTCGCAAAAGTTGTCTTATGTCTACCGTCATGTGAAATCTTAATCTAGTGACATGCAAAGAATCCATCATTAAATGAGTAGGCTTATTGTCCTCCTACATTCTTCAAAACATCATCTATAAATGACGTAGGAAATGGGTCATGTACACAAGCATCATTCAACTTCTACAAATATACACAAATTCTGATTCCACATGTTTTCTTGTCCTAAATCACCATCAGGTTGATCCATTCTGACTTTGGGACTAGTTCAATAATCTTGTCTTCCATCATCCTTTCTATTTCTTCTTTCACTTTCTTCTTATATACTAGGTTCAATCACTACGATATCTGCTTCATTGACTTCGCATATAGATTCAAAGGCATATTCATTTCCCCTAGCTCCCCAACAATCCCTTTCATTTCTAAAAATGTATTCGGGAAAAGGTACGGGTACGTGCGCAGTAAATCAACAATCTTCTTGATAGTTTATTCATTCCAGTAATCTCCAATGTTTGCGAACTTGGAATTATCCTTTGTACAAATATTCACTTTCCACATTTGCGACGACTTTTCATACTCTGCAGATTCAAGTTCGAGACCCTTTATTGGGCACTCTCCTTCAGTTTCTGGTATTTTCAAATTTCTTAGTTCTTCGTCCTCCTGGTCTCCTCTAGCAACATTATAGAATTCCAAAACCTCTTGAACATTTGTAGAATACTTGGCACACAACATAAGGGTACTGGTATCCTCAAGTCTTCTAATTTAAAGATCTTTTTCTTGATATCCTGGAGAGTTGTGTCTACCGAAGGGGTATCGTCTTGAAACTTGAATGTTACCTTGAAGTTGCAAGTCAAGTCTTCCCAATATGTTGTTCCTATGCATACTTCAATTTCTAAATACCAGTTCTTCAGGATCATATCCAAGGTGTGTAGAAACAAGCTCTCCCATTCATGCTTGGGTACTAAGCTCCATGTCATAGTGCAGTATGTAATATGACATGTAGGACAACTCAACCCAGTATACTTCTGTGCAAAATATTCAATTTATGTCCCGAACCTGACCTGTAACAGCCTTCTAGATTGTTTCCAATTCTCTATTCTATTCTTATGCGCATCCCATTGTCTTGGAGGAATTTCTTTCAACGTGATGTCGAAAGATAGAAATCTCTATTGATATAGTATTTGCAATTCAAATTCTTATACAAAAACATATACATATATTATTCCATCATACTTTGAAGGATCACATACCTCAGCTCTAATCCAATGCAATGTGTGTGTAATACGAGAACATCTGCTTGTAGATACTTCATGTAATCTTTGTTTCCAATGTCCCAGACCTTCTTCTAAATCCGATGGACAAGAAATGATACTTCACCAACTGAGTACACCCTTAGAAGTAGGATTAACATAGTCATCCATCCACATTGTCACATTATAAAGGTTATCGATTTATTTTCCCCTTTTTGCTTCCACATATCATCCTCCTTCTGTGGGATCCAATGGAACATTAATTATTAAGTCTGCTTCTTCAAAGATAATTTGTCTCTTTTTCAGATCAATAATGGTCTAGTTATCAAAATCCCAATCAAGTCCAAGTAATTATGGGTAATGTTTAGTACCATCCACTATCTTGATTACATCAAAATGTGTTGTGTTGCACACTCCATTGATGTTAACATCCACCCCTATCAATCTTCCAATCAAAAACATCTTGTGTTCATTTTCTAGCCTCAACTAAATTGGTGACTAGAGAAACTTTGGTTTTCCCATCATTTCCCATGTATTATTTGGAATGACATTCACATCAGATCCCATATCTAATATGAGACTATCCATATCATAGTCTCCTACCCGTGCATTAAGTCAAAATTCTCAATTTGTCCTTTTCTTGCAGTATACCTGGTTAACTGCTCATTGTGCACTAAGTGATTCTTTATCTTGTGTGCACTAGTTGATCATCTCGCATAGTGTGTTCAATGCAGTTTCATCATTAATTACTTCTAAGAAACACTTTAACAAACTTTTTTGGAGTACTTACCTTCTCAATTTTCATTTATGTCATCGATTGGTCATAGGATGGAGGCATGTCATAAACCGATGGTTTTTTATACATAGGTTGTGAAGTCAATGATACCCATTATGTTTCTAGCAATTCCTTTCTTGCTTGCTTGTATGTGTGTCTCTCTCTACATGGCTCAAATGTAGAAGGAGGTTTTGGTGCTTTCCTGACCCACTGGTGAGTTTGAATTTCTTGTTTTGTCACATCAAATTCTATTCATTCTCCTCTACACGTAACTACAACTACTCTTGGTTGATCGTCATTCTCTTCTGTTGTTATCATCTGGACATTTTGGTTCCTCTTTTCATTCCATTTATCCATCATCTACAGACAATATTATGTCACATGATCGAAATATCTACAATATGTGTATGTGGTACAAGGAATCTGACAAGCTCATACTAAATGGTCGGGGTGGTTACAATTATAACATATAATCAATCATCTTCCTCTATTGAATCCTCCTCTTCCCCAACCTTTGAATCCTCCTCTTCCTCCTTGAGTTTAGCCCCTCATAGTTGTAAAAACCCTCCTAGTTAAAGGCAACTACTCTGACAACAGGTGCAATTTTTTTTTTTTTTTTTTTTTTNTTTGGTTTATTAAGGTGTGTGCGCACGCGTAGGAGAACCGAACTCTAGACTCTGCATCGCCACTCGACACAATCAGACCCAACACTCGGAAGGTATACCCATCTAGTACCACCTAAAGTTTAAGAAAAACACCCTTTCTTCACGAGCTCATATTAATTCTATTGTGCTTATCTCAAGAACGAGTCAACGTATAAGTTCATCCTTAACCAAAACATTACAATTCGTTATCAAGGACTAATAAACGCATTAAATTTATATCACCTTCACCTTGCGCATTAACATGCACCTTCATCAATAGGGGACCTCCATAAACTACAGCTTCATTAACTTTTTCCTAATGACCCCACTGAGGTACATCTTAAACTCAAAACCTAACAATAATCCCTTCCATTGAAACTACCTGATTCTTACCACAATGCCATAACTTGAACGCTAGTTTTATTACGAGTAAAAAGTAAATTTATTTAATAGCCATCCCAATTAAATGCCATCCATTACCAAGCTACTTTAATTGATAGTACAATCCCTTTTACTCAACCCCGATAAGTTATGGTACTTAGTTTCCGGGCCTTACACTATATAAGCTATTCTAGGACGAGTAACCTATACCACATCCCTATCGGGAAAAGATAACATACTACGCTTACCTCCCACTAACCTTGCCCAGCTAACAAGTCACCTTACATCCGTAGGTGTTAACCCAATAAGAGAAATTACAGTATCATTTCCATAAAGTAGTATCACCATTTCATTAAGTTATAACGACCTTGCCAAAACATTCACAACCAATATTCGCATTGCAACATAACGTCCTATGATTATTAACATAAAAATAGACGTTCCATTTCCTTATCACCACCATAACATGAAATAACATCAACCTTATCCCTACTATAAGCAGATGACATTTGGCATTATATTACCTTCTTCCTTATGTTATAACGACTTTGCAATTTCGCCCTACTAATTTCATAACAAAATTTTAATGTTACAATTACAATATGATGACCTTGCAATTTCACCTACTAAATTCCAATTAAAATTATAGTGACATCACCAAGAGTTAGTAAACATGGCACTCCTTATGGTTCTAATTCCACAATCATACAAGATTAAATTATTATTATTATACATAAGGCACCTTATGATTATAATTTAATAATCATAGTAATGTTATCCTTCTAATTAAACCCTCTAACTTATTGCCCAAAGGATAATCAATCTTAACATTCAAGTCTCCCTGGATTAATGCAACATTACAATTTCATAATCAACACAAGAATCTATAACGATATATATCAAAAGATTATGGACACCTATTGTTCGATTGTTTAATAATATACCCAAGTCACTTTATTATTATAATTTAGTGATCATATTAATGTTGTCATTAATTTCTGCAATCTAACCAAGTATATCAACCCAAATGGGTTACCACTATTTATAACTATCAATGCTTTATTTATCAAAACTAACTAAGCAAGCTAACGTCCGAACTAGTCAGTGAAATGTAAATATGTACAAGTAATATTTCGGGGCCGATTCATGTCCCAAGAAATATTTAAATTCGGGTAAAAGTCATCTTTCATTTGCATAGCAATAAGGACAATTATT
This sequence comes from Picea engelmannii, assembly GCA_009831015.1. Classification (NCBI taxonomy): domain Eukaryota; kingdom Viridiplantae; phylum Streptophyta; class Pinopsida; order Pinales; family Pinaceae; genus Picea; species Picea engelmannii. The sequence continues at coordinate 272,633 of ML798408.1, forward strand.
GAACCTCTGTGGCATAGGATACGATTGACCTGAAACTAAGATTTAAATAATAATTTTATAAAAATTAAATTCAGCATGAATTATTTAATTTAAGGTTTTAAAAAAAAGGTTTTCTTGGATTTTCGTGAAGCAGAACACTTCTTTTCATGCTTTTCGAAGGAGGTAAATGCTGTGTGGAGGCTATGGCCAGGGAGATTTGTTATCTAGCTGCTGGCGATAAAAACCAAAGAACATACTCCGCAGAGAACGCTGGCCCGTAAGTTCGTAAGGGTAATTCGTGGCAGTAGTACGCGCCAGGGAGAATGCAGAAACCCAACACGCTGTCCAACGCCTTAAATTCCGAACACGATGGGTCTGCCTTCTAGGTTAAATCAACACAATTAATGATAATTCATTCCAGCGCTGACCATTTCGAGGCATACCGATCGAATTAAAAGCAAGATATCATGCTGGTCAGTAATTCATTAGTCCGAGGCATCTACAGTCTGGCAGGGTAAGGGTGTTACTGCCAGCCAACAAGCAATTGTAAAACGCAGACAGAGCCGACTGAGGTTAGCAGACCGAGCTATGATCACCATTCCACTAAAGCCATGCTTGTCCTTTCCTAAGGAAAACCTATTAACTGAATTCGTGTAATGACAGCAATAAAGCTGTTGATAATGTGCAATTCTAATCTACATCTGCACGTTAATAAAACAAGGTTGCATAGCAGCTTTACCTGCCGCCTTTGCAAAACCATGGTTAAACTATCATAAATTTCCTAGAGCACAAGGGAAAAGAATGGCAAATAATGAAATTGGGTCTTTGTTGAATCAAAAGGAAACGGATTGAAGGTGAAATTGTCGGTGCACATTACTTTGTCAGTGAGAGTGAATTTGTCGGTGCATATGCGAATATTTTCCATTTTTATTGATCTTTAAGTATTTTTAATTTGATTTTTGATCTTATATAAATATACTAATATTGGAAATGAAAAATTCAGAAACCCTAATTAATGAGTATATTGCATGCATCTTTTAATTAATTATGAAATTGATCAAATTATACATAAAAAAACAAAACAGGACTTCGTTCAATACTGTCGTCTGTTCCGCAATAGGAGGTTCATTCCCATAACCAAAGGAATTGTTGTAAAATGCAATAAAATAATTTTTAAAAATAAACAAATTTATTGTAATGTATTACTTTAATAAAACTTCTTAAAACTAAAGTGAACTGTGGATTAATATGCTGGTCGACGCATATCCATGGCCATATACACTACCGAGGCTGCAGGTATAATAAGTATAATAAGAAAATTTCGTAAGCGTTTTAGGGTTACCCACTTGACTTTGCAATAAGTGCAGGATATTCGAATAATCCAACAATCCAACAATGGCAACAGAAAAAAATGTGGAGTAGTCTTCACCCAGGAAGATGAGGTGTGTAAGCACCTTCTGTTCGTGCTCCACCATTATACACCAGTGTTAAAATAATTTCTCTAAACCCTTCCTGTTTTTAATCCAAACAATGCAATCCCTAACTAGTTTAAATCCAAACCTCGTAAGTATCGCTTTAAGCAGGTAAATGTCGCTGATATAACAGGAAGGACGCACAATCCAACACGCTCAAGAAGACGCTCCCAAATGGCCTACGCTCATGCAGCAAATGCACAGGTGAGGATTTTCGTCCAAAAGGGAAGCTTCGAGTTCGCTCAATGCAAACGCTCAGGATGAACTCCCACTTAGGTCAAGGATAAAGGGAAGTAAGAGGGTCGTGGTAAACTTACAACCGCCTTAACATTTACTCAGGAACTGCAGTGGTGATGCCGGACAATAAACAAGGGGTTTTCCTATCAGCTGACTGCCACAGTTTATATATATATATATATATATATATATATATATATATATTTCTTGGGTATAATTCAGGGCTAAGGAATGACCGCTAAGGATCCTTCTACATTTTATTTCCTTTTTACAGGGATAGGACTAAGGAACGGATAGATTAACTAAATGTTGAATGAAAGTAAAATTATTTGGAATAGTAGACATATTCAAACCCCAACATCAAGATTCCATTAATCGATGGGCAAGGAAACAGTCACGCCATTCGATCTTAGTGAGATTCAAAGTCTCCTAAGTTTATCATTTAATTCGGTACATTAAGTACAGTTACCAGATAATGTAAACAGAAATATATATATATATATGGATTTAATTCGGTACATTGTACAATTAGTTTTGGAAACATAAACCTAAACATATGCATGTGCAAGGCCAAACCCAAGCCAGGCAGCTACAGTTAACCCTGGTTTTAACTAGATTGAATAACAGCCAACAAACCATGCCTGCGAATCAGTGGTTTTATTGCAGAACATCTAATAATGGACAATTACAAAGTCACAACTAAGAGCAGTAAACATTTTTCCTTTTACACAAACCAGAATGATAAGTAAAAATTACGCAGTCATTTCATAAACTTACCATGCCAGTACTAGGCATTCTACTACAAATTTAAAGGTCATACCGTGGCCTCAGCACCATCCTCAAGTGTTGTCTGTGCACCGTGCTGCTCCTGCTACTGCTTGCCGACCTGTTGAAGGGCGAAACTAACCGTCCGTCAACTGGGAGAGTGGAACCGGTCCGGGTTTGTCTTATAACCCAAGCCGTTTGGTATGGACCACCCTGACGAGTTTAACGGCTCCGTTGGCCGCTCTGAGGTCTCGTAAGGAAACCAAAGAGGAAAGCTGATCTGAGCTAAGTGATCTAACTAAACTAAAAACTACTAACTATCATATA
>ML798408.1:293843-307281 GCA_009831015.1 Picea engelmannii
CACTGAAATTTCCCCCCGGTTTCTAGAAGGTCTTAGGCTTAAGGTTTAGATTTTGCGCTAGACGACGATTGGTTAAAGGTAATGCTTAAGGTTTTATTCAGGTGTTGAAGACTTAGGGCTAATTAAGCTGACTCCATCATCCACCTTTACCGCGATGTGCCCTTCAGGTCGCACCACGTGCGCCAAGGGTGCCACTCGCCTCTAAAATTCCTTTTGGCGATGTGCCCTTCAGGATGCACCACGTGCTCCAAGGGTGCCACTCGCTGACTAAGTTTCTTCTGTGTGACATGCCCTTCAGGATGCACCACGTGCTCCAAGGGTGCCACTCGCCATCTGAACTGATTGGTAGACCTCTATAACCCCTGAAGTCAATACTCCGCCAGGTGAACTAGTAGGAGACTAAGGGCTCTAAGGAATAAGGCCCCTACCTTATTGCGCACCCCTTAGAATCATCGTGAGCAACTGTCGCAGTCGGCCCTCACGACATCGTGGGTCCTCTCGAACTAGGTAATCGTTAACCTACAGTTCGAGCCATGGCGGGAGTGCTAGCAGGTGGTGGCAGGGCTGTTGTCCACCCCTCTCCCTCAACCTCTCTGCAATCGTGTGTGGCCCCTTTACTCCATATGTGAGTCAAGTAGGCAAGCTATCGTCAGCCTGCATCACCAATAATCATGTCAGAAATGTCGACATCAAATCATCAAATCAAATGAAACATCATAATAAACATATCAACCCAAAAGCACACTCCTTGACTCAGTCCGGAGTCCAAGGGGGTTCTACTGATGCCTCTGCATCCTCAAGGTCAAAAACCCTGCACACTCAAAAAAACTCAGTCAATAGCACCCGTCTACATCAAATGGTAACACATCATGTCATCTGTCAATCACCTCATAATCAAATATAAAAGGTCTAACATAAAAAGGGTCTGGATCACTTGTGAGCAAGTGTCCTCAAATAATAAGTGTTCTCAGTGCACCAGAGAGGGATGTTACAATAGTGTTATATTGAGGTACTCCTCCTTCCAATCCATTTTCCCCTTTAAATATGTATTCATTCATTATGAATTCTCTCATTAGATCAAGTGCACAGAAGTCCTTTTTATCATGTCCTACAAACTTACAAAAATAACAAAATAAGTTCTTAGAAGTGATCTGATATTTCTGCATCAAAGGAAAGGAAGTCGGGTGATGACCCGTCGTTCTTCATATGTCATAATATGCTCCTCCTCCTAGTGCCAAGGGATTCAGGGTTACTATAGACAAATAATCTTTAAAGACTGGACACTTGTTCATATGATGACCTTCATTTCTGCATGTGGTACACAAAACTTCTTTGTTCTTTGCTTTCCCTTTAGAAATCTTATGCAACTGAATTGTTAATTTTTCTAACTGCAACTGAATCTAAGCCATCCCTATGCCATTTTTTCCTACAGGGGATGTTTCCAATTTCATGGAGATCTCTAGTACTTCTGACTCCGATGTAATATTTTGTTGCGTAAATGGGCATAGTATATGTGGCAGCAATCTCATAGTGAATCATTCTCTATGTTGCTCATATAGAATATTGAAGGTCAATCGATCCATCAATATCTTGAATCTATGGTCAAAATCACATACTAACTCATTCTAGAACTACTTGATCCCTTTCAGTTATGTAATACACTACAACTTAGACTTTTTTCATTTTTTGGAATTCATTTAACAAGGATTTCCTGATTCTACCAACATTATATATTTTCCCACAGGTGCAGTGGAATGATACTTCATATACCAGAGTAACATGAGATCTTTGAATTTCATCACTAACTATGTGATTTATGCATCATCATGTTGGATGTTCTTCACAGTCCATATTGCTTCACAGAGAAACAAGTGTTGTTTTGTATCTTCTGTCCCTAATCCGTGGAAGATAAGCATTCTCAAAGTGGGATCTACCCCTGCCATTTTACACTACGTAGTATTCTTCCTTGGTATTTCTACTTGATTACGGGTTGTCACACTAATTCTAATACTATTACTACCTTTACTTCTCTCCTTGCTTCCTTCACTAACTACATGTGCGCGCAACAAATTTTCAGACCTTGGAGACACACACAAGGTCAAGGTTTCTATGCAAAGTCTGACCCGAGTGGTGCTATTGGGATGTAATGGGTCTCCTTCTGTTGCACTAAGATCCTTTTTGTGTGGTATTCCTTCAATATAGAATACTACACTAGTAAACATTTCCTCAACCTCACTTTGTTTCTCTTCTCTATCAGCCACAATCCCCTTCCTATTGTACCAAAATATTTTTCTACTATGCAACATTCCAACCTATTTTTTTGTCACACATTTTTCTTCTCTTGGAATTCTCAATCCATTTGTTCCTCACTCATTCATGCATCCCTCTTTTTCATACTCTCATACCATCCCCAAGTTACCCCCGAGTCGCCCTTGTGCGCAGTAAGGTACCTAGCTACTAGGGTGATCAGATTCCAACTTCATAACCCCCTTATCACACAATAATTAGTGATCAGATTCCAAATTTTAGCAACACTATACGACTAGGTACAATCAATAGAAAAATTAGTAATATAATCCCCCAATACACTATCTAGCCAGAGATCAATTACACGTGATATATGGTTACTTATGGTATTAACTTGTTGGATCAACTCAGTGGTCCAACTCCTCATAACAATAGTGCGGAATGTTCTATTATTTTCAACTAACCTATGTAACCACTCAGCCAAAACTATAAGGAAATCAATAAATAAAATATCAAGTAAGTTTGTAAATACATACCTATGTAACCATTACTTTGAATGGATCCACAAGATCTTATTCTTATTTCTAGCAAGGTCGCGCTCGCCTAACTCTAACCATTTTTCAATATATTCCTTAGTCAACCTCCACATTCCCCTCGGTCGCAAATCCTAGTCCTAGAAATAGAACCATTTGTTGGCATGCATTGGCTAGAGACATGGTTCAACATGAGTTCACCAAAAAGACCTTCATATATTGGCCCTTTTAGAATCAACCACAAGCATGTGAAGTCTCACCTAAGGTATATATGGGGACTGCAGGAACTAGGTTTCTATAGTCATGAAGGGATGGGAGGGAGTTTTCATAACCATTATACTTAGCAATAATTTCTTCTACCTTATATCATGTGTGCATAAACATAATAACATGTAACATATTTAGAATAATAGACATACATCATATGCAGACAATAAATAGAACAACAAACGCATCATGACACAAAGAGGGAATATTTAACATGGTTCACCCAAGATGGGCTACGTCCACAACGATCAACTTCTTATTATATTATTTAGAATAATCAATTACAAAATATGCGCACTCTACTCATACAACATTCCCTTGCCACTATCCTAACTCTCTATCTATCTCTATCACTCTTCACTCTTACATACTCACATACACTGCTCTCTTATATTTTTCTACTACTCTATCCAAAAATCCCTTACATATTTATACAATTACAATAGGGGTTAGTCCTTGTAAATGGACACAGAATTCCTAACGGATTCAATGATCTTCCTTACTTTACATGTTTGTTGGTCCCTGAAAGTTCTCCAAATCCTTCTTTTGTGCACGTTGTGAAGCTCCCAAAACTGGTCCCAAAATCCTATCCCAACAGGCCCCCAAAACTGATGTGTGGCTCATAATGAGCCAGACAACTCTTATACCTCACTCCCTTCAATGTCACAATTTCCTATTGGGACAAGATTTTGGGACCAATTTTGGGAGATATGCAATGTGCACAAAAGAAGGAAAGAATGTTGACGCACTTTTCAGACCATCGCGTGTGCAAAGGAAATAATACCATTGAATTCATTAAGCATTTTGGGTCCATTGACAAGGGATAAGCCCTATTTTAATCGTATTAATATGTAAGGGTTTTGGGATAAAGGTAGAGAAAGATAAGAGAGAAATGTAAGAGTGAAGAGTGACATATATAGATAGAGACATAGGAGAATGACAGGGGCATGATGTATGACTGCAGTGCACATATTTTGTAATTGATTATTCTCAATAATATAGTAAGAAGTTGACTATTTTGGATGTATCCCATCTTTGGTGAACCACATTAAATATGGCATCTATGTGTTATTACGTGATTTTTTTTGTTTATTGTGCTCCATTGATGTATGTTTGATATTTTGAATATGTTACATGTTATTTTGTTTTCGTGCACATGATATAAGGTAGAAGAAACTATTGCTAAATATAATGGTTATGAGAATTTCCTCCCATCCCTTCATGACTGCAGAAACCTACTTCCTACAGTCCCCATAGATACCTCGGTTGAAACTTCACCTGCTTGCAGGTGATGCTGAAAAGGACGGTATCTGAGGGTTTTGTTGGTCAATTCATGTTGAACCCTAAGTTTTCCCATTGCACACCAACAATATATGAAAAGATTCTCCACACTATGATAATCATTGTGGTATGTTGTTAATACCTAGACAAAGCCCCACGTCAATTTTAAAACCCCTTATTAAATTCTATAGATTGAACTATTACATGTTAGTGTTATAATTGTATGTAGGATAGCACCCTTCATTATACCCTTTCATTATAATTTTACCCTTTGTCTCCTACACACACACACACCAAGCAAACATAATATTAGGATCATCTCATCTTGTCTTTTGAATTGCATATATTGTACAATTTATGTTTCCCCCTCGAAGTGGACTATATTCATTGACTTTTTATCATTTTTAAGGTGTTCGATCATAATAATTTATATTAAGAGCATCAATTCTAGGGTTTTGATGCTTCAAGTGAATCATAGTAGAATTTTTTCTATAACTATTTTTCTTGGATGCTTCAGATAGCTCAATTTGGAGGTTACATAGGAGACATATAAAAGTACTTCTAGTACAAATTTCAAGTTTTGGGTCATTATACATTAGAGTATATAGCATGTGGAAGATAGGGGTTTTGACTCATCCCAAATTCAATTTTAAACGAATCATCTTGGTAGTTTTGCTACAATTTTTTCTATGGGAGGCTTCAAAAAGTAAAACTTATGGAGAATGAGGATACATGTCATAGTACAAATGTTAAAACTTTTGGTTTTTGGTTTCCTATATTTTAGGAGATATAGTCTATAGACCAAAAGGTTTGTGACTAACCCTGACATTCGTTATCTTGGCATTTTCACTATAATTTTTTTTTCAGTGATGTTTCAAAATCTAAAATTTTCAAAATCCCGAGTTGACATAGTGAATTACATGTGGAAATTTGTTTATATTTTTAATCATTATATTTTATGATATATTTCTTCTGGAAGTCATTTTTTTTGCACAAGTTATTCTCTAGTGATTTTAAGATATTTTTCAATGGTTAGCAAGCTCGTTTTTTATATTTTTTTATAGACATGTTCCAATGTCTTTAAATAGTATAGGATATATAAATAATAGGGTAAAACTATGGTTGGTGAAGAATAAGCACAGGAAAAAAACATGGTTTCATGTGGTTACTAGAAACACATTTTTTCACATGTTGAAAACCCATGTGTACTTGAAACCAACCTTAGAGAATAAAACTCGAGAGATACTACTCTCTAGTAAAAACATAGTAATATAAAAGAGTTGGAGCTCTAAGTATTAGATGGGAGAATCCATAGACCCGACCTGAGCTAGGAAGGTTGTGAGATTGATACTGGGAAGGTATCTAAAAAACCTCATTGAGGCTTGAGCTAGGTGGGTGAGAGAACATAATTAGCATAGGGGTGTGAGGGAGAGTGTCCTTCACAAGTTGTTAAGAACCAGAGAGAGAGGGATTCCCTAGTGATATCGTGACTTGGAATAGGGGTGGCCTACTTCTGAAGTGACTGAGCATGCAGAGCCTACGATTGGGTGGAAAGGAGAACACCCACAGTTGGTTTGGTTGGATACATAATATAAATAGATAAGCATATCCACACTCTGTGTAATTGAATTGAAATGTGTGGTTAAATGTCTATAATTATGATATATATGTGCATGTGTGAATAATGATATCGATGCATGTTAAATCAGTAAATCCTTAAGTTTGGATGAATATAGGATATTGAGTATTGTGCATACTTTGCACAGCTAAAAGTGGGTATCCTGTAATGAAACTGAAATAAGATATTATATATGTGTTGAAGACCCAATAAGGATGATGAACACTGTATATTTTCCTTTCCAATATAGGATATTGAGTATTGTGCATACTTTGCACAGCTAAAACTGGGTATCCTGTAATGAAACTGAAATAAGATATTATATATGTGTTGAAGACCCAATAAGGCTGATGAACACCATATATTTTCCTTTCCATAACATTGGATAGTCACAAGGACATGAATCCATTATTGGATGTCATGTGGAAATATTTTCTCCATGCTGATTGGAGTAAGAACCTAAGAGATATGAGTTAGGCACCCTTGTAAAATGACGTAGTGTAGAATCATGGGATTGCTAAGTCAAAGACTTTAATTATAAAGCACAATCCTGATAGAGAGAGAGAGGGTGAAATGAGGAGAGATTTGTCGCACCATAATGACATATAAGAGGTCAAGATATTGACACCTGATAGCATTTGATTCACTGGAAAGTCAAGTGTGGACCTCGGCTAGGCTCAAGCCTTTGGAAGAGCACCTTAAACCTAAGTTGTAAGATATGGGGAGATAGAATATATAATTGGTAGATCTCGCGATGAAGATTGGGGGTTGTAACCCTATGATTCATAGTCCTTAATCACTACGTAATCCCTAGATAGAGGACCTCGGGGAGTTTTATGTCACAGGAGTTAAGGAAACTGTCGTAATCTGAAATCTACCGAGATGAGAATCATTGTTCTAGGGATTGATGAGCTAATATTCATCATTCAATCCATTAAGGCACTACCACAATGGAGATATGATATTATCCATGACATTCATCATATCTACCGAGTGAGAGGTCTTGGTTGTAGATCTTTGAGAATCGTAATCTAATGGGATTACCTTAATTAATTACGAGATTAAATTAATTAAGTATCTCGTAACCATCAGATGGTGGACCATGGGAGTTTTATTCTACATAAGGATGTTAAGAGATCACAGTTCTGATGTCCATGATTACCTGGTGGTGCCACATGTAGTGAAAAGAGAGGGTCATGTCTCACTCCTCAGTGGTTCCACATGTCACATTGATTTGGTATATTTGGAGGAAGGACATGGTGTAAAATGAGTGCCACATGTCGAGTTGTAGAGGTTCCATGTGTCATTCCAGGTGGAATGACCACATAGGACCACATGTCCCAAGATTTCAATTTTATCTCGGATCTTGGCCATCGAGATATTTCAGGAAATATGCCTTACAAAAATGGCCAATAACTAATGCCTAAAGGATTCGAGATGAAGTCAAATGAAGTCATTTAATGAATAGGGAGTGGACAAGTGTCAATTCCCTATTGGGAGGACCTTGAGAGTTGTGGTGATGTGTGCACCACTCTAATCCACATGGGAGGTCCACATGTCACCTGGTGATCATGTCACATATAAAGTGGTTTTAGTATTTCTAGGAAGAGCTATGTGGGGAAGACTTGTGCCACATTTCATGAGGTGATGATGGCCGCGTGTCATGCCATGGTCTATAAAAGTGGCATGATAGGATATGGTTGTGTGTGTGATATGATAGCTCATCTCAGTTCCTAGTAACTGTGTGTCGCAGTGTGATTAAAGGTCAGGTGATGCCTTATGATGGGGCCACGTACCTTGAGCACGATCTCATCCCAGATTGAGATTTTTAGGGATTTGAATAAATGTAAAAGGGATGAGGACCTGAGAGTTGATGTCCCATGATAAAATCAGCTATCGTAACCAAGACAAAACCCAATGGACAAGCGTCAATACCCAATACCTAGTTAAATCAGATCTTGAGAGAATTCATAGCACAGGGTTGGGCATGTAAAGGTTCAAGGTCTCGATGGGTCGATGCCTGGTGAATCACACATCATGTTCTATGACGACATACCCTGATATTTCAGCCCATGTCGGATTATATGGGTGACATGGAGGCCACGTGGGAGCCACATGGTAGTACAAAGGTCTTTGTCCATTGAAAATCTAGAAACTTCAAAGGGCCATAGCTTTTGATCTAGATATTTGTTTTGAACAAACTTATAGTCATTGGAAATCTCTCAGAGAGAAGAAGACAATGGTTTCCATTTTAAATGGATTTGAGGAGGTTATGTAAAGGGGAAAAGTTAATACCCCATCCCTTAAAAGGGTACTTAAGGGTTTGGGTGTCTTACAAAGTGGTATCATAACATTGTTCAAACACTAGGTTTGGATGTGCCAGAGCTCAGTCTCAAGGATGATATATTAGGGATAGATATGAGCTAGTTTAAAAGAGTTCTCTATGTTTAAATTTTTTTTTAATATCTTCCCAAGTTCCTTGTGAAGAAGGACAACAAATTGAAACTATACTTTGGATATTATGGACGAATTTCAATAGACGAATTATGTTGTTCCTTTCTCAATCAAATACCTACTCTTATAAGAGTAGGGATGTGCTAGTAGAAATTAATGGTAAGACCTGAATGTAAAGGGAAGAAATCACAAAATCCTATTATAGGAACAGCATGAATCTAGAAAATGAATGCACCAATGGTTGTAATGCTTCATGTAAGCATGGGATAAAGGAGCCCTGACAATTATAATAATTGTTTATTAAGGGATAAGACCCTTATGGATAATTCCTTGTGGTTAAAGGAACTTGAGAAAGGATTGATGGAGCCCTTGGAAGTAGTAAATTGTTTCTTTAATAAAGGACTAAAACCTGTATGTATAGATCCTCATGTTTAGATGACTGATGGGGAAATTTGTAAGGCCAGTTGCTTGACCTATAATGAATAAAAAATTGTTGGTTAAGAATATAAGAAGGATTCCTTTGAGACGGTTTCTAATCCTTGGAAAGAGGTAAATTTATATTTTCATATGACCCATTTTGTGATATCAGGGATGTACAAAATGTGTATTGACATGAGGGTATATCTATGCATATGAATACAAGAGAGAGACAATTGGAACACTTATGCACAGTGGGCATGAGTAAAAATTCGGGTGCACAAGATATGTTGTAATGAATATGGAAAAGATTGAGCATGCATGTAACATGCATATAGACTTATTATAGTCTATTATTAAATAAAATATGTAGTGTTGTCATAGATCATGTAGTTAGTGATGATATGATTATAGCAACATATGTAGAATGTTGATGATGTTGATTTCATACTACATAAGGGAAGTATGGTTAATGAAATACACATATACAGGATAAAACATGTAGTGTTAGAGCATTAGTAGATGACCAATGGGTCATACTGACATCAAGAGGTGGATGACCTCCATATAGGAATGGTTGGGTATGCTCATATAGTAGTGAAATGGAATCTAGGAAAAGGTTTCCTGATAAATACCTATTGACCAAGAATGGTTGAAGCATGAAAGGAATGTGGACTTGGGAATTTTATAGCCTAGGTAATACTATAATTACCTATTTATGTTTTGTGAATTTTCAGTTACTTTTGTAACATAAGAGAAAGAGTCTTTCTTTCATGTTGTTTCCATGAATAGAAGGGAAAAAAAAATTATTAATCTTCCTATGAGACTTGTCATGAGAAGGGTTATAAGATCTATGGGAGGAAGGATATGAATGTTTGAAATGTCCATGTGTGAGAATGACATGGAAAAAGGGTGCAAGCAGTGAACTTGCACGTTTAATATCTATGTGAATATCTATGGTTGTAAGCATATGCTTGAGTTCATGAAGTAAATGCGTTATAAGACTTCCCAATATGAAGGTTGATATTAAGACCAAACACATATGAATGAATGATATAAATATGCGCAAGGGATAAAGGCATGGTAAGACTACCTGACTAAGTGAGATGTGAGGTAAGATTTGCACTTTCCTGGATTGGATAATGCCATGGATGCATTGTTGACCCTATGATTGAGGGTATGAGAATTTTTTTTAGATAATAGCTTGAGGAAGTATGTCAGTCCTCAGAAACAGATAATATTAAATGCTAAAAAGAGTGACGAGCAAGAGTGACCTTATTTGTTGGTTGTTATCTTGTAAAGAGGGAAACATAATTTTGATTTTATTGGTGAGACTCATCGTGTAAGTGACTATAATGTCTCATCAAAATTGAATGATTTTAAATAAATGTGAATGAATAAGGTAAAAAGGAAAAAGTTATGCACATACATATATGTAGACATGCATATACATTCTTAAAGGTAAATACAACTTCCTAGTCAAGTAGGATATGAGGCAAGATGTGTACTTTCCAAATATAAGTAATACCATGGATGCATGGTTGACTCTATGATGAATAATCATTATTGTTAGGTTTAAATAATAACTTGAGGAGGATGTGTTCCATTACCTCACGAAAATCTAATGTAAATTATTGAAATAATAAATGAGCAGGCATGCTCTATTGTCATGATAGAAGGCAACATTATTAAGCCTTTGAGGATTGCATGAGAATGATTGTGAAAAAGCATGAGATAAATGGTTTTAAATTAAAAATGGAAGGAAAATATAAAGTTTGCATATGGTAGACACACATAAAATCATGTTGATGCATGTGGTTAAGTGCATGAAAGAATAGTTTGAATATTAAGTGATAAGAATAATGTGCATATGCAAATGAATACTAGGAATGCATGCTTATATTCCTTATGTAAGATTGAGTAAATCTATGAAATAATGAAGTTGATGGATGACTCAAGATCGAGGTCATCTCAAAATTCTTGGATATGAAACAAGAGAATATCATGTTGAAGAAGTTCTTGTAGAGGAACTGTGTAAATATTTTGTTAGGAGAACAAAATCATAACATTAATAACTGTTGAGAATTTGGTAGTGGGATGTAAAGCTTATTTATATAAGAATCATGGATTACATTCTAAAACATAATACATGCATGGAGAACATCCAAAGGAATGCTAATCATTATGATGTCTGAATGGTAATGTGGAGAATGCATAGGTTTATAATTCATTATGAACCAAAATCTTGTTGTTGTAGCATGTTGATGTACTCAAGAAGGTCAAGGTGAACTTAAATAAGACATCTCAAGGAATAGAGAAGGAAGATACCATGAGGGAATAAATTTCAAAAGAAAATAAGGAGAAAGGAGGAATGTGTCTCTCGCTTTAAATCCCAAATTTCTTAACAGAGTTGTGAGCCTTAGAAGAATAACTATGAAAAAACGTATAGATGGAAAATAAATAACTAAATATGTTTAGATGAATAGGAATGGTTAAGCCATGTTATATAAAGAAAAAGAAGCCTTAGAAATAACTTCTCTAGACTGAAATTTCGAGACCATGTAGAAGGAGTTGGAAAGAGGGAGGAGTTCCTTAACTCCTTCCTTGTTAATTATTGTGTTTCTCTGGGATGAGAAACTTATATATTGGTGTGTGTGAATGTATTTGGAATGATAATGTTGATAATTGTGTATATATAGAGACAACTGGATATTTAATTGTGTTTTCACTCATGAATAAATTGAGTGTGATGTGATAGAGTGCATATAGATATGTTGGAGCATATTTGAAAATGTTTTCATGATTTAAATACATGCATTTTATTTAACATGAAAACTGATATGATTGTGAATGTGATGATGCATGTTGTATGTAGGAAATGATTGAGTTGTTGGAAAGGACAACTACTAATGGTGGATAGCCTCAATTAGAGGTTAAATGCAAGAAGGTTGTTGATAATAAATTGTTTAAGGGACCTTGGAAATTCGCATGAAAGCACTATTAATGAGGTAATTTCAAAAAAGGTGTTGATAGCCAAAACATGTATAAAAGTGTTCATGCTTTTATGGCATAAATTGTGAGGGGATTAGGTAGCAATTCCTCCCTAAATGATTTATTATTTTAATGAGATGTGTGTAATTTTGAGTGGTTTTTGGATGTCATTAATACAAAAGAAGGTATGATGAAGGAAGAAGAAATATGGAGGATAGAGGGAGGAACCTCTCGGAGCCAAGGATGATTGAGATCCTTGCAAGAAAATTCATGAACCAAGTGTCATGAATAGTTTGATCAATTGGGAATGATTGGGAACAATAGTTCTTATGAGAAACATGTTGATTGAATGCATTGAGGAAATGAGAGGGAAGGTAATGGAATGCCCATCATGGAAGGTGGGTCTTCCAATATCCTACGATAATTCTAACAATGGTAAAGAAAGGAAATGGGTTACCTTGAGTCTTGGCACCCTGGTTACTATTACAAAAAGAATGTTTAAAGGTATTCATGTGAAACTTTTAGTTTCATGTGTGTTGATTTGAGGCTAATGTCAGCTCAAAGTAGGAAGGGCAGTCATGCTATAATAATGATTGTGCATAGAGAATCCATGATATGAGAAGATTGGCTAAAATCCAACTCACTATGGAAAAGTACCTCACATAAACTGTGGTAACCGAAAATCAAAGCAAGGGTGCATTGTGTGTAAATGTTCCCATGGACATTATCACATTGGTTAAATTCATATTATAAATTGATTGCATTTGAAAAGGCTTGGTATGTTGAAGTAAGACATGTGTAAGGAATGGTATTTCCTTTATATTTTATATCATTGAATATGATGAAATTGTTACTATGCACAAATTTTGAAAAATGTTTGGAATCCAATGCAAGTGTGCAAGGAAAATGTAATGTGCATGAGATATAACAATTTGTTTGGTTGTGTTAAGGAAAAATTGCATGAAGAAGGATATTGGATATGGAAGCAAGATAATTCCATAAGTGGGACTAGTTCTTGTTGGTCATGAAAGATCCAAACTGTTATGAGAAGGAAATATCATACTTGTGAATATGGTTCCTATGTGGAACAAATATGAAAATTAAAATGTGAAATTTGAAATTTGTGGGTGGCATATTTCAAAAGAAAATTGATTGGAATTGATGATAACATCTCACAAATTTTTGTATGAATGTGATACAAGTGATATGAAAGATCTATTCAGGGAGGAAAGATGATGGATATCAAATCTTGAAAGCATGGAAAAAGGCTATCATAGTGACATGTGAACTTTCTGATAAGCCATGATCCCCAATCAATATCATGTTGAGGTAACACGGGCCGGAGGGACGCCTCAACAGGAGAAAGTAGTAGGTATGCCTCAACAATAAGAGACTACGAAGTCTCTAAAACTCTTCTCATGCTATAAATCCTTGGTAAGGAAAGATGGATCACCCGAGAGACTATATAGTAGAGAACGAGATGCCTAAGCCTGGACATGGAAGGTGAGTGACCGCAAGGAAGAGGATACTTCAATGAATCTTGTAGAATGATGGTTGGGATCATGCAAAAAATGGTTATGTAATGGAAAAATAGTGATCCAAGCACAAATGACAACCACATGGATGTAAA
>ML798409.1:7377-21201 GCA_009831015.1 Picea engelmannii
AATCATAACAATTATATGATTTATAAATCTCTACAATTAGGTAAACCTATTATGCAAAGACTTATACAGAATAATCCAATTGATGAAGAAGAGAAATCTATCATTCATAAACTGAATCAAGTAATTGCTATGTTTTTAAATACTAGAAGAAAACATATATGGATCATATTAATTAAATCATATCATTTTCACAAGACTAAGATAGTTAAAGTAGTCATTAATCAAATGCAAATTGATAACATAAACATGAAACAAAAGATTGATATTATGAAAGCTAAAGTTGTAGTA
The DNA here is from genome assembly GCA_009831015.1 of Picea engelmannii. NCBI lineage: Eukaryota > Viridiplantae > Streptophyta > Pinopsida > Pinales > Pinaceae > Picea > Picea engelmannii. Next base: position 7,666 of record ML798409.1, read on the forward strand.
GAACATCAATTTCTGTCTCAGTCTCTATTAGATATCCATTATCCTGGTTCTCCCACAAGCGAGGATGATGCTTATTACAAAAAATAATAAGTATTTATAAGTTTTTCCACGGGGTAAAACCTCCCTGTGGAAGTTATAAAACTGTTTACATAAGATCTGGGAAGATATCCCAAAGTTGTCTAAACTAAAATAAAAATAAAACATCCAAATATCCTCTAGTCTATCAATCAAATCCCATGCAATTCGAATTCACCTGAAAAGGACCAAAAATGAACAAATTAGAAGGATCTTTTATTAATAAATGATAGAAAATTTAATTCTATAGACTAGCTACATAATCCTCTGATTTTGTAGCTAGTCTAAATAAAGATACAGAATCAACATTGAAATTAATCGAAAATCATTTAAAAAATTTCATTTAATTGACATCCAATAATTATTTGAGAACGAATCATAAACTAAAATCGTTATTCCATTATGAACTCAAACAGGATCCAAATCAATTAAATGACTACATAGATAGGCATACTCTGTTTTGTTTTTGTTACCACAAGATCGGGTCAACATAACCATAATCGAACAGTTGAGAACCCGTTTGACATCCAATGCAATCAATACAAAAACAAATCTTATGCATTTGTTATGTCGTTTTACCAATAGGATATATGATCGAATCGAACAGGATCGTTTACAATTCGTTATGGTTGTGACGATATAGAAAACGAAAACGTAACACAGTGTAGCAGAGTGCGTACAAGGTATCCGATCATTCATTTTTGCAAACTGGGGTAAGCAAGATCGATTACATTCAAACGAATCGTAACCAAATTTGGTAAAAATAACACAGTCAATCAATTCGTTTCATAACCAATCGAATCCAACAGTTGTGAAATCGTTTTGATATCAATTGAAACGATTATAATCAAAACAAATGGCAAGCAACTATTACGTGGCCTTATCAACGGGAAATATGAATTCAACAAGATCATTCCAATCATTATGACTGTGTTGACACAACAAACGGTTCATGCCATGAATAGATCAATTCAAACCGGCGTGAAAATTAATTCAAATAAAACCATAACATGCTCGAATGATCGGCAATAGAATTCATAATTTGTTATGGCAAAATGGGCAAATGAATTTGATCAAAACGAAATCATTCCAATCAAACGAATCAATTGGCTGGGATTTAGCATAGCTGTCACGAATCGAATCCATTCCATGATTCGGGCACACCTGCACTGACTTAAATGAACATATTATTTTTATAAAAACAGAGTAGTTCGTTTCCAAAATTAAAATCGAACAAAGCAGTATTTCAACTTTGAAAATTGTAAGACAGAGTATATCGTAACAACCAAACTCAATAAAATTGTTCACCAACCACAGCATATGGATTATAAAAAAATCAAATCCGAACATGATTGTGTTCTAAACTGAGTATGAAAAACTTCGTTTTCAAATCGGATACAAACCAATCCAGTCGAAGACAAACTATTAATTTCGTTAACTCAATAAAGCAAACCAATCAATCAAATCCAAACGAAGACCACACAAATCCAATCAAAATCTATCGATTGCTATACTAGGAATGATCAGATCATATACCGAATTGAAATTTCTTTTTATTCAAAGCAAAGCTATATATAGAATGCACGCATTATAACAGAGTCATTCAGAGCTATTTAAAAACTAAATTCAAATCATTATTTACAAAAAAAAAAATGATGTCAAAACCATACCTTTATAGCGACGAGGCTGCTTGATTATGCCAATTTAGAATTGACAACAGTCGTGGCTGATTCCATGTTTTTGAACAAGATGGAGCCGGTTGTCTTTTGCTTTTTATCTATTGCTTGGAGCTTGGCTTTTTGACTGGTTAGCACTGCAATTTGATCTTCCAGTGATTGAATCTTAGTTTGGAGTATAGGAACATCAATGTAATATCGTTCTAACCATGAATCACATTGGTCACAGGGTGACTGTGTGGGTTTAGACAGAGCAGGAGAGGGTTTGGGCCAATGACTGAGGGTTTCACGAGGCAATTTAATACCCGGGTAGTCAGGGTCGTTCTTTAGGCAGGGGGGAAGGTTTGATACAAAATCATAAGGAGGCTCAGAACATAAACCCTGCGAGTAGGGGTACTCGCTGGCCAAGAAATGTTCAACATCAGAATCAGAATCCTCACTCAGAACTATAGGGTTGGACTCGACAGAGGGTTTCGATTTGTTTCTGGCCATTCTCGAAATGAGTCGGGCATTCCTTTTCCATTTGGCATTAGCAGTAAGGTTTGCCTTGGGTTTTTTACTCACAGGCTTCTTAATAGCCTCTGCACTCTTAGTTATAGTGTCGAGTAAGCCACCACCAGGGTCGGCCGAGGGTTTAGGCAGTAGAAGATGTAAGGGTATAGGTGGTTTGGCCTTGGTTTCAATTACCATAGGTTTATCAACTTGTACAGGGTCGGTGTCTTCAAAGCCATTACAAGCGATGAAAGCCCTCCAACTATCACCATGCAAACTCAAATGATAAACAACGATGAGCTTAATAAGCCCATGGTGGAACAGGCTGCCATCAGCCTTTTGCCTCTTAAAATTTTTCGACATCTTATACAAGGAATGATGAAAGTAGAAAGGCATGTTTAGAGGATACCCTGTAAAAATCATCAGCAAACGCAGGTGGTAGAGGAACACAAGTCCATATCAACCTTCATAGGTCACGAACTGCTTGACTAGCATTAATAAGTCGTGCCATCGTGGTTTGAGCATAGATATGGGCATACCTCTGTCACAAGAGGTGACTTTGCGCGATAGAAATAGCAATATCCATGACACTTCCTCGACCTTGCAATTCTTAAACCAACGCTATCCCGAGGCAGGTAGCGTTGTAGAAGAGTTGATAAACTGCTCATCAATCTCTAACTGTATGTCGCCCACCTTGGCTCGACAGCCATCGAAGGTTATGACAAACTATCGTGCTACACAAAGGTTAAAACCCTCAAATCGTTGTATAAAGGGAAGCCAACCATTTTCCTCCAGGTCTCTGCGGGCATTGTCAAACATTAACATTGCTTGGTTGCCATTGGGCGCGTCTCGCACGACTGGTGCCATGGAGCCAAACGCATGGTAAGGGAAGGGTTTGGATTCACCAACACATGCAGGAGCCAAGCTATCCGAGCTTAACAGAAATGAACGAGCAAAAAGGGATAGGCATAAATGCAAGCATGCGAAGGTGGTGGAGTCTGCCATGCAAAATATTCATTATCCAAGTACAACCGCCGATTTACATAGCTGTTCAATCCATAATAGTAATTCAACCATTGAGTCATGTGCCTGACTAATGAAATCAAATGTGTATACCAATGCGTGCAAACATTATGCCATAGTGTTTAAACACCTGACTTATAAATCAAAGCCAAAATCAACTATGCGCCAATGTATCAGTTCATATAATCAAAGTTTAACCAAGGTGCCAAACGATATTCATATAGTTGACAAGCCAAAAGTTATGAAAAGATTAACATAAGGATTATACCAAAGGACATATATATAAAAATTTAATCATAACCCCTATGCATTTTCATAGAATCAATGATCAGGAAAGTCATATAAAGTGAAAATCCAAATGCTAAATGCCTTACAAACTCAATAAAACCAAGTTATACAATCAACCGAAGTATGAGAACTGATTAGAGGATCTTGCCAGTTATATAATGATCAATAAAAGGTGAGCGCAATAGGCATGATGACAAAAGAGATATTGACAGTTTAGATAATGATCGAAATACGACTTTGAAAGGAGAAGTTTTCACGCTTACAGTCGTGAAAACTTAACGAAGACAAATGTGAAAATGTCGCAAAAATGAAAATGTCGTTTATTGGAAATTGCGACGAAAAAAAATGATGTTTGTAAAAAATTAGTGTAGGCAGCTTAATAGACGATAGGAAAAAGTGAGTTTGCTGCCAACACACCCTTAAATATCAATCTTTTCTACTGAAACGAATTACAGTGATATAATGTTCATCAATGGCTTACCAGTCTGATCATTGTTCTGCTACAATGCTCTGCTCTACCTGCATCGGTCTCTTCCTGCACCCCTTCCTTATGCTTTATGTTCTTCTACCTTTCATGCTCTGTGTGCCATGTCCCTTCTATGCACCATTCCTCTTCTATGCATTTCAACTGCTGCACTTTGCTTCCTTCTACACACCTAAATCACTCTCAATTGCAGCACCCATCTCTTCTTTGTTCTACATTCCTATAGTCTATGTGCACCTTGTGCATCCATATCCGCAATCCTTCTACATGCTCTTCACAGCGCCATTTTTCTCTACATCGAGATATTCACTGCCACTCCACATTGCCATGACTTCACTCCCTCGAGCATCAACACACTCTCTCTATTTTTCATGTTCTCCTCATGTCGAGTCCTCTTCTTGATCATCATGGTAATTCCTCAGCTTCTCTGGTGGTTATACCCATGCGTTCATCATCACTGGGTGTTATGCTGAGATTCCTTAGCCTGTTTAGCAGTCGAGACTCTTCGTCCTCTCTATCATAGTTGAGCTCATCCTCTCTGTTGTAGTTATAGGCTTCAACGCTCTTCCATCTGTCAATCGCCTCTATGAACGGTCTTCATTCCACTGGCAGATTCCTTGAGACTCTTCATCTCCTCTAGCAATCACATTGAGGCCTCTTTGATTTTTCTATGTAGAAACAATCAGTGGTTTCTGGAAGTTACACTATGAACCTCTTGAGCCTTATGCCTTTGGCACCTTTCACCTTTCCTTTCACATGTGGCCTCAGGCGGTGACCACACGCCTGTTCAGAGAGCGCTTTCGCAATTCGCATTTCGACAATTCCTATTGTGAGGCATCTCGACTCTCCAAGTCACGATCTCCGAAGTGGAGATTAGCTTTGTGCTAGCTCCTCCCTTGAGCCTTCATCGATGTGACCATTGGTTATGACCAAGGGCTAATTTTGAACACGCATTTCACATTTCGTGTTTCGTGGATCCTGTCGTGAGTGTCCTTGACACCTCCAACTCCTAGTATCCGAAACCTGCACCAAAAGGTGTTTTTCACATTTCGGCATTCTGGCATTTCGACATTCCTGTGGTGAAGTGTTTTGACACTTCCAACTCCTGGTATCTGAAACTTGCACCAAAAGGTGTTTTTTTCATTTCGACATTCTGGCATTTCGACATTCCTATGGTGAAGTGTTTCGACAGTTCCAACTCGCGATCCCTGAAATGGAGCTTGGTTGCACTAGCTCCTTCCTCCATCTTCCACAGATGTGACCACTAGCTATGACCACAACCTTATTCAAAAATGTATTTTGCACTTTCACATTTCAAGGATTCTGTGATGAGTCGTCTCGACTCTCCATGTCACGAGCTCCGAAATAGAGCTTGGATTCTATAGATCTGCTCTCCAGCTCTCGACAATGTGACAACGATATATGACCACTCTCCAATCAAACAAGCACTTCGCTCTCCAGATCAATGGTCCACGATCCCTGGTTATCGGACGACTATCCCCTGCCCTGGGACTTCAGTCTTCGAGACTTTGCGGGAGTGATGAAGCTAAAACTCTCGAAGCAAAAATCTCGTAGTGAGGTCACTCTTGTGTCACTCAATGATGTGTCATGACCTGAGTGGCTGCCACGTGTCACTCTGAATTGTGATTTAGAAACTTCACGGGCCTTCATCGTGCTTGATCAACGTTCTAGATCAAACCTTCATGCAACAGCTAGGATTCAACGACCAGGATCATTTCACAAATTCACGAGCCTTCATTGTGCCTGATTCAGGATTTTGTAAGCCCGCTTCTCCTAGCACTTTAAAGAATGTGTAGGTTCTCCTGGATTCAATGATGGTCACACCCTGCGCTCGGATCTAACGCCCAAGTTTTGTTCTCCATCTTTTCGCCCCTTCTATCTGGATTCAGATCTGATGGTCATCGCGAATTCTGAATGGGATCCAATGATCATTGTTGCTCTTCATTGTTACGCTTCTAATCTTTCCATGCCATCATCATTGTTGATCTTCCTTGCCTTTTCCATGCCATTATCCTTGCACTGTTGGTCGTGATCTTTGCCATCAATGACAAACACACATACTCTGCACTATCTCTTCTGATCTTATCGAGCTTGCTCTATTACGTCTTCCCAAAATACTTTTGGTGCCCGCTTGGCACATTCTTCCTGTACTTGAGCCATCACCGTTGTTGTACTTGCCATCAATGACAAGAATATGCTACATGTAAAACATGCCAACATGGAAGTTCTCAATGTGCTCCACAAATGAACCCTTTTGCTTGAGATTTATCAATTGGTTGAAGAAGGTATTGCTCCTTGTATCCTCATAGTGTGCTATCATTTCTTTCGTGAAAATTGTCTAAGTGACAAGTGATTTGTGAGAACAAAGCCATCGATACCACACAAATTGATTAGGTTCTAAATATAAGGATGTGATTCATACCTTTTGTGTGTGAGGCACATCATGTAGATAAAAAAACTACTCCATCTAGAGTATCCATGTGATTGGATCCTTGCCATCAAACTTCCTCATATCGATATTAGGAAAGTGGTTGGTCTTCCACCCAAAGATGGAGTTTATCCACTCTTGATTCAACTTCCTTGTGTCCTTATCATGAATTTCATGGGATATATTTTCACTTTCAGGTGGCCTCTCTATTAGAAACTTTTTCAACCCTTCCATGATCTCCCATTTTAAGCCATCCATCTTAGTGACCATCATCGCTTCTAGCTTAGCTTCAGTGGAATCCATCATCCTTTGTAGTTCATCTTTTGTTACTGCTTTTGTTTGTAAATCATCTATGTCCTTACACATTTCTTCACCTTCATCAAGAGTCCAAGTAGGATTTTCTGAGGGCTTATTTGGTGTAGAAGTTCCCTTTTGTGGTGGCATGTTGGCCAAGTATTACTGTAAGGTAGGAATCCCTAATTGGATTAGGCAGAGGTCCTCACAGATAAGGGACTGTCAAGTGTTATATCTCTCGGATATACATGCGGGGTTCAACAATGGTACTCAACCCAATATCTCAGGGCACTAACTAAGGAGTTTTTTCCATGCACTTAGCCATACTATATGTCTATCCATGTACTAGAGAGTGATATCCCCGAGTGTTTTTATCGGTGTACTATGGAAACAAGACGACCAAATAGTTCACTCGATTGGTCTTAGGATTCTAGGGGGTCCCCTGATATACGCTAGGTACATGGGATCTCAAATCCGTAGTAGTGTTGTCCAATGCACGACCATTCAAAAGGGGCCTTCTGATATACTCTAGGTACGTGGAAGAACCACATTGTCCTTGGGTTGTAGCGCTGACAAGTAATGACAGCTCCTACATTTAGAGACAATGTAATACATCTATACCTAAAAATCCGTAAGATTATTCCAAATTTATGTGATACTCCTTTTATCCCACTTTATTCCACGTTTTGAATCACCCCAATTGGATCTTATAGACAAAAGATATTCAAATTTCCAAAAAAAAACACACATTTTAAAACCCTAATTTGGAGACTGTTCTGCTAGCCAACCTTTCTTCTGATGTAGCTCTGCAATTTTGGCCCTTCTGAGTCTAAAATTTTGGCATGAGGTAGCCTGATGTGTCTTCTTTCCAACCCCACAAGTTAGACCAATATTGGATTCTCCAAGAGAATTTTATGTCAACTTTCACAAGATGTACGGATTTTTTACCGTTAAGGAGAGCGAATTTGTACGACCTTCTGCGTATCACTGTCTTCACTTTATAACTTGAAATTTGTACCACTAAAACTTTGGTCTATACCCTAACCAATGGAATAGGTCTCACTCAATTTGGAGGTCTGTATATTCAAATATTGTTAAATTTATAGCAGCTATTAAGTTTCTTTTCAATTTACTAGTCAATAATAACATATGCAGGATCACTGAGAGAAACAAAATCACAAGATACACAACATTTATCCTGGGAAACCCTCATGGGGGAGAAAACCCAACAAAAAATTCCTTAATATAGATAGCCAATACAATGCCAAGATAATAAACCAAAACACTACAGAATATCCAACACTGAGAAATGCGCCTCTCTCTTCCTTCTTCAGGGAACTGGCATTTGTGACTTCCTTCAAACTTGCACACTAGATGAGTGAGTTGAGTGAGTGTAAGAATGAGGCATCATCCTCTCTTATTTATACTAGCTTCTAGGCACTAGGGTTGTGTCTCTTCACCAAGTCGAGCCGACTTCTTTAATTAGTGGCTAAAACCACTTTAATTATCCCTAGGGGTCGACTTCTCAATTAGCATCATTTAATTAGGGTTTGAACAATCCACAAAAGGGGATTGTGTCATATACAAATCCTGACATGATCAATCCACAAAAGGGATCGATCTATTTAATAATAACTCAATAATAAGTATAATATACTTCACAGTTACAACATTTCAACACTCTCCCTTAACAAGAAGGGCATTCTACAATACAACATCATCAAGAGAGAGAGAGAGAGGGTAGCAGCATCAACAACATCTGAAACATTGACTGGCATATCTATAAATCATCAGAAGTTTTTCTCATTGAAATTTTTTTTCATCATCAATAACATCATCATTCACATCATGGAGCTGGAATGGCATCATCATCATTATTCTTTGCATCAACATTAATGATTATAACACTAATACAACATCATCAATCAGTGAAAGATTGCTACATCATCATCAATATCTTTAGCATGAAGTTGAAGTAACGACATTATCATCATCTTCAGCATAAAGTTGAAGTAGCATCATTTTCATCTTCAACATGAAGTTGAAGTAGTATCATCATCATCATATTTAGCATGAAGTTGAAGTATCATCATCATCTTCTTCAGCATAAAGATGGAATAACAACATCACAAACACAAGGTTGGTACTCCAACATCAACAGCATGAGGCTAGTACACCAACATCAACAGCATGAGGCTGAGACAACAACATCAACAACATCACCAACATCAGTAGCACGAGGCTGAGATACCAACATCATCAACATGAGGTTGAGATAACAACATCATCACAACACGAGGTTGGATCAAAAACATCATCACAACACGAGGCTGGAGAAACAATGTCATCAAAGTACGAGGTTGGAGTAACAACATCATCACATCACAGTGTTGCAACATTTTTTGGTACTCCGACAGTCCCTAAGGAGATGCCCAGGAATCATAAGATTCCCTAGGATATAAAATCCTAACAAAGATACCACGTGGTACTCTGACAGACTGTCCTTACCGGACCTTCGATGTCTTCCTAGGAATCATAATATTTCCTAGGATTATAAAAATCCTAACAAAGCTACCACTACTAACCACAAATAGCATATACATGCACAGGTACTCTGACAGATCGTCCTTAACAGACCTTCGAGATCTGTCCAGGGATGATCAATCCCCTAGGATATATAATCCTAACTGAGCTACCCATTGTTGGTTAGGATACCATAGTATTATCAACATCACTCCCCCTTTCGAGGGAGGTCCTTTTGGAGTATATCAAGCTTGTCTCGGAAGTGCTCAAACTTTACACGAGACATACGCTTGGTTAACACATATGCAACCTGCTCATCTATGCCAAAACATGGAGTTTGACAGGTCCTCTATGCACCATATCACAAATGTAGAAATCTCATCCTTGTGGTGAGTCGATATAAACTTGACATTGCCTTGAGGAGGTGGGTAATCGAAGGTACCCATCAAAGATGGGCACAAACCAACTCCTACATTGACGACACCGGCTTGAGGATTATCTACCATCGGAACTGTGGATGCCCCCAAAGATGGGTCAGGTCGAGAGAAGGATAACTGATCAATGGTCACTATCCGGCCTTCATGTGGAAATAGTAAGACTCGAAAAATTGTAGAGACCACCGCTTGCATTGCATAAGTCCAACTACGACCTAACAATAGATTGTAATCGATGGGGGCATCAACTACCTCTACTTCGACGCACACGGTCTTCCCCCCTAACTGTACTGGGAAAGAAGGAATAATGTCATGCGGTCAGAAAGAACGACCATCAAACGTAGTGAGGAGAGTAGGTGACGGAGACAACTCAGGTTGACCGATGTCTTTCTAGCATGCTAACGACATAACACAAGTCGAAGCGCCCTCGTCTACCACCGTGTGGAAGATATTCCGTGTAAAAAATTTCGTGGGATGAGCCACTACTATCTGAAATGCGACGTGGTAAGGAAAACGAGGTTTTAAGTCAGTCGTATCTAACATGATGGTTCCCGGGTTACAAGTCTCAGTAGAGCCCAAAGCAGTCAACAAGGATGTTCTCTAAGCAGGGCAACTTTGGAGGACCTCCAAATCAGACATAGCACAAGGGGTTTGAGATAAATCTTCCACCACAGAGTAGTTATGGGCAGCCCTTGCATTTGGATTGTGAGAAGCCCTCTTGAACGCACCTTTTGGAATGCACATCATTGTTTCACCCAACGTCTTCTCAATCTGTAGAGGAAGAGATGGGATCTCGGCTTCTTTGCCCTTCTCAGGAGCACTTGGTTTGATATAATCGTGAGCTCTAGTCGTTATGAAAGCATCACTTTTCACCATATATACGTTTGCGGAAGATGAATTGTTTGGGGGAGGGAAGTTTTCTTGGCTGCCCACCTCGGCACTTGTAGAGGCTTGAGTTAAATTTTGCCCATGCTGAAAGGGGTTAGTCAACACGGCTTGATGTTGTTGTGTGACAAACTTTTGGGCCTCTGCAAGTCGAGGGCATAGATGGGTTGGGTGGTCTTCCGCACATAGGTTGCACGGATACCTCGCCTTCCTCTTTTCCGTGGTGCCCTCTCCAGCATTATCATTTTGTTTCTTATCCCCCTTACTCTTCTTGCGTTGTTTTTTCTTCCCCTCAGGCTGCTGGTTGACCTTTAGGTTAGTCGTCTGTACGGAGTGTACTTCCAACGTTTGAGTAGGAGGAGCAGCCAAAGCAGTAGTCTGGCTGGCTGCTGAGTGTTGTATAGATAACTGTTGCAATTGTTTTGTCAGTTGCTCAGCGGGTTTAGTTTGTGCCGAACCAACTATACCATCGGCATGTGGTCCGGCTCTCTGTCTGGTTTTATCCAGAATCGATCATGGTGCATCTGGCAGGATGTTGTACAAAAGACCAGATTGAGAATAGATAAGCTCAAACTGTTGTGCCCTCATGATGGCATCCTCCTCGGAGAAAACCCCTGAAGTTGCGACGTCTTTGGATAACTGCAGAACTAAAGACTTAAGGAACCACTCCAGCAGGAATGCTGGTGGGACGGGTACCTTGATAAGACTCTTTCGGCGTCGCCATTCTCGAATATGATCCGAGATATGGTCTGCAGTCATCTATTCGAAATTGGCTAGAAACTCTATGCCAGCGTCATATCTCACAGGTAACTGGAAATGGTTAAGGAAAGCCATAGCCCATTTGCCGAAAAAAGAATATCGTGAACGATCAAGCTCTATGTACCATTTCGCAGCACTCCCAATAAGAGTGCGTTGAAACAATCGCAACTGGACGGAGTCATCTTTCAGTGAGTTAGATGAACACCATAAGTGGAAAGTAGTCACGTGATCCCCTGGATCTTCATTAGGTTTGGCCTTGAACTTTGGGATGTCTGAAGGCAACTTCGTCGGCATAGGAGGCCAACGCGGATCGTGACAGATAGGATCATTCAACAACTGTGTTAAATATGGCAAGTGTAATGTCGCCAAGAAAGGTAGTTTAGGTTGTTGCTGATAGCTAGGATAAAAGGGCCCTGGAGTTTGACTGGCACCAGGTTGCCAAGAAAAGTTTGGCTGTTGGCCCGGGTTTTGGTAGAAACCGTGGCCCTGACCAGAGTAAGGGTTGTGCATTTGAGGAGACATCATTTGTTGATTCCCCATGAAGAACATAGGATGTTGGGCATTCATCGTGTTTGAAGGACTTTGGGAAGGATTACCCCATGCCGGTCCTGAAGGGAGAGGCATAGAAGTCTGTCCGGGGTTCCATTGATTGTGGAAAGAATTACCCCAGAACGACATTCCCGAAGAAGGAACGGATCCTTGTCCTGAGTTCCAAGGTCCTGGTATATGTGCCCCCGGCGCAGGAATAGTACCCTGGGCCGGTGTAGTTTGTCCAAAACTTGGTGTGCCCCCAGATGGGAAAGCAGTGGATGTGAAAGTGTTAGTACCAAATGCCCCGTTCCAAACAAACGGTGACGAACTTACCGGCAGAGTTTGCGCAGGTGTTCCTTGATTCCCGACTCCAAGTGGACTCGTGTGTGCAGGCTGCCCGGCGAACTGCTGATGCAATCCACTAAGCGAAGGGGACAAAGGAGGAATATGACCTCCAGCGTAAGGAAAAGCATTGAAAGGGATAGGAATGCCCCCAAGTTGACCTTGCAGAGGAGCGTTAGAGCTCCCTGCCCCCAGACCCAGAGTCTGTAAAGTGGAAGAAGTGAGTGCATGACTTGTTCTTGAACTAGGCATACCGTATGAAAACGGAGCGCCTGTCGCACTAGGTGTGTAAGGAGGTGTGGCCGCCGCGATAGATGGGGTTGGTCCACTGTGCGACATAGTTGCGGCCGAGACCATGGTGGCTCGGACCGCCGACAAAGGCAAGTTAGGAGAAGCTTCTCCTGTGGTAGCAACAGTGATAGGAATGGAAGAATTCCCAGAGGAAGTGATTTGTTCCATAACTGGGTTAGGCACTGACAGGCTTTCGTAAAATTGAATTGGCACAATAATGTCTGGCCAAGTATCAGTGTTTGGGGTTTCAATCACGCCAATATTAGCAGTTGATTCCTCCAGGGGTTGTTCAAGCTCAAAAGCCCCGGTTGCTTCAAAAGACCCTTGATGGTCTAGCTTCCGCCTCAATGGTGGCGGGGGTGGCTCCAGTATAACCGGCGGCAGGCCCAGAAGCCTTCATGACTGGCAGAGCTCTGAATCCTCCACTGTGTGAGAAGATTCACGACACGCTAAGGTATTCTACACGAACAAACAGTAACACTCACTAAAAGAAATCCCCTAGTAGATAAATCAAGTGAGCACTAAACTAGTTGGAAGAACAGTTACAACAACCAACACTAGAGCAACTTACCAGTGCAAGTGCAACTCGAATACGGAAGCACCCTCCAGGTATACTCTGCAAAGCATTGGTCTGATGTCCATCCTAGGTACCGCGGTATACCCCCGCAGTCACCTGTGTATGTCCCTAAAAAATATTGGCAACTAGTTTGCCAGCACGTGAACAGCTATCAAGCGGGTACAGTCGATAGTCGGGTAGACCACAATGAGCAGGGTATCAAGCCCGAAACCTGTCAAGGGTATCGAGAGCAAATAGTCCGGAATACAATTGAGGACCTTGAACGGATTTGAGACCCACGAAGCTCTGTGGCAAATGCAAACGACGGAATCCCTTAACAAATCCTCGATATGTGTTCTCCACAACGCTCGGTCCAGCTTTGGAGGGGTTATCTCCGCTACCTTTCCTTACGCGACCTCGTGTTTAGCCCCTGT
>ML798409.1:46441-68621 GCA_009831015.1 Picea engelmannii
GACATCAAACAATTGGATCAAGGTAAGATTCTTCCTTGTATTGAACATTAGTTTATATAAAACATGTTGGAATTGAGTTGATTTCTGCAGTCATACCTGTCTGTTGTGGTTTACCCTTGGCCATAGAGATTTTTTCCCTTGTAACAAAAATAGAGGAAGAATTATAGACAAGAGGAGAGTTTGTAGAGAAGGGGAGTATTTCATAATTGACTAAGGGTTTCCATCAATGACAAAGGGGGATATTATTGGAAATATTTTTGTCATTGATGTCAAATACAAGGGGGGACTATAGATGTCCAAGATAAATATTACAAGATGGATATTGTTGGAAATATTGCTTTTGGATTTTGATGTTGATTTTGGATACCCAATCTTTGAAGGCATTTTTACTCTGTATACCTAGCTCAAATGGGATCATGGGATATATGGTTGAAAATCTTATTCTGAGACATTTCCAACGATATATGGCACTCCCTTTACCTCCTTAGGAATGAGGAGATATGAAATATTCTGTCAAGTCGACCTAGCCATAAAGTATAGGTCAACCCAACCAGTGTTTACAAGTTGACCCCATAAGTGCACATTTGAAGATCATCCAAGCAATAAGAGCAAGCACAAGTGCACATAAGAGATATAGGGAATGCAAGAGGAGTTGGGGAGTATTCTTGGGTTCTAAAGCTGGGAAATAGGAGTTTTCTTGGAGTTTGAAGAGTGTGTTATGAAGGACTAAGGTCTAAAATGCTGCAAAGTGCACTATTTTGAGCTTGTGATGTTGTAGTATGAAATTATATTATGGGAATGATGATATGAGGTTTGTTAGGGCATGAAGTCTAAAACTGACCAAGGTTTGAATCTATGTCTGGGTTATGAAGTAAAGATAGGTGTTGAAGCATGAAAGTTAAGGGTATGATGATGTTGTGAAATGCATGAAGTATGAAGCATGCAGGTGAAGTCATAAGTACTATGTGTTCGACAACACAAGTATTCCAAAAAAGGACGAACACCTTCAGTAACCACTCACACAACCATATCAAAGATCAACACACCGATGTTTTGACGTGGTAAAACCCCGACGGGGAAACATCCACGGCCCCATCCAACGAGGTCACTTGTGTTATCGGACAAATCGGTAAGTGCAGACACAAACAGATCTCCCTAGTTTCACCCTGAAACTAGAACAAAACAAGATAGAATATAAAACTTTCCCCAAGTTTTAATCATCAAGCATACTAACTAACAAGAGATAAATGACATACCTTTTAAATGTCGTTTGTCCTCGCTAGTTTCATCCTCGCTCTGTTTCAAGGATTATGGGATGTTGAACCTGTAAAAAGAGACAAGCCAACGAAGTGAAAGCAATAATGTATACTCAACAAAACCTATGTATGTGATCAAGGAGTCATATAATAAAATAAGGACAATTTTATGGGAAAAAAATATATTAATGTATTAGAAATATGAAAAGGAGAATACAACCGATGCCTTGATGTTGTAAGGTCCCTTCCAACATTTCCTTTCTTTCCACACAGTTCTTCTTCCCAGATTATGAGATTGTAGATTTGAAAGTAACTCACAATCTATGTTGACAAAGCAAATCTCAAAGCCAACATAGGTCCAAAAACTCCAAGCTACATAAATTACTCAAACCTAATCAAGCTAACTTTCCCAATGAGAACTCCTCTCCTTTTATAAGTTGAAAAGGATAGGGTGAGGAGGTTAGGATGATCCCTTGAGATTAGGGATGTGACTCAGATCCAAACCAATTGGAGGCCACCTCACCCTTGAAGCTTCTATTCTATAACTTTCGAGAAATTCCTCTTTTTCCTTCATATGAAAATCATCGCACCCTTAACACTGAGCAAACTATGACGACGTCACAGGCCACTATGGTACAACCTGCGAAGATCCTAGATCATCGCACCCTTAACACTAAGAAAGGTGCGACGATCCCTTTTTATAAGGTTTTTGACAAAGGAAAAGTATAATTTCATCTCTCTAGGAAAAAGTATCTTCATTCTTCTTTAAGGATTAAGGCCATTGATCCTTCTAAAGACAAAGGATATGTTTACATCATTGACGATCATATGGGTGATGAAAATAATGTGTAATAGTGAGTCCCCCAAAGTATGAAGTTAGAACAAAGTGATAGCTGAAATACTTTGTCGAGTGTGTGTAGGGAACAAGGAACATGTCGGTCGGAAACCTGCCAACAAACAAGTAAGTATAGTACAATAATATCTTCATCACTGAGGTAGGCATTCCCATACTCAGAATACAAATGACTTGGAGCATAAATCTCGACATGCAAAGATCCATGTCAAGTAAGACAGGTCATGGCCACCAAACATACACTGCAGATCCATGCCATTATGAATCAAATCTGAACATAGCCACCAAAAATACCATTGGATCTATGTGTTAAAGACTCATATTTGAACATAGCCATGGGACATACACTATGGATCTATGCAACAATACAATATGAATATAATCCAACGCAACTTGAATCTATCAGAAAAGATTTAGGGCCTTCATCTCCACCACTCTATAGTACGAATCTAACCATGCGAATACATGTGCTGAAGTCGAGCATGGTAGAAACCACTTGATTATCGATCATTAGTGTATACCATCAACAAGTGCGAGGGAAATCACCATTAATGTCAATGACTCCCAAGGTACACTAGTACAATCCAACGGGTGCGAATTTGTGAGCTGAAATCGAACACTCGGTAGAATCTCCCGATCAAGGGTCAATAATGAAAACCCATTGTTGAAAGAGAGGAAACCTTCCATTGAGGCATGCAAGTTCCAAGGTACCAATTAGTTTCTAAGTCTAATTCATGTATAATGAGTTGAAGTTGACAGGAAAGGACTCATCACAGGAGGGCCTTAATGTATCCCCCATCAATGACACGAAACAGGTAAAAATATTTGAGGTAGATCAGAGTAACAAGTGATTAAGGACTGACACAGGGATGGCCGATGCAATAGAAGGCTTAAGGACTGCAAAAATGGCCGACACAATAGAAGGTTTTCTGGGTTGAACTTGTCTTTGAACATATTGACGACACAACAATTATCTTGGAAACATCGACTCAACAACAAAGATCACAGACCAAATTGTATTCTTATAAAGGAGTATGATCAAGAGATAAGAAGATTTTCCAACCTAGACACAAAGCAACTGAAAGGGTGTCATGTTCAAAAGTGACTCTTCCATAGAATACATGTTTAGATACATTTCTTTCCCAATTCCCCCCCCACCATTTATGGCGAGTACATATTTATTTTTACACAAGCTTGAGGAGGATAACATATGCTTGAACTATAAGCTCATCCTTTGGATGAGTCGCTCAGAGTATGTTTAACGAACCCTGAGAAAGAGTGGTTCAGTCCCATATGGGCCTTTCGATGTTTGTTTTGCGAGTCCAAAGAAAGTAAACTCAGTGGTTTTTCATATTTAGAGAGCCCGAAAAACACTTAAAGGAAACTCCAAAATGTCTTTTTTCGTAAAGTAGTATGATGAGACCGAAAAGAGATAATATACCACTCAATAGACGTTTTCTTCAAATACTACAACGAGCGTGAAAATAACAAGATCACTCGACAATCTTTTCATATTTAGAGAGTCTGAAAAGAGCTTAAAGGGAACTCCAAGGGGTTCCTTTTTTGTATAACCTTTACGAGTCCGAAAAAGTGATAAAACTATACTCGGTTACATTCTCGGGTATTTATGAGCATGAGAAAGAACAAAGACTAAGCTTGATATTATTCTCATTTTTACGCAAGCTTAATACAAAACAAAACTATGCTTGGGATAGATTTTATTTTTACACAAGCTTAAAACTAGCCAAAACTATGCTTGGACCTTGTTTCATTTTTACACAAGATTGAACCAGAGGAAACTATGCTTGAGGTAGGTGGTTTCATTTTTACACAAGCTTGAACCAAAGAAAACTATGCTTGGACTTCATAATGCATAATCCAAGGATGGTTGGTACTTAGCCCCTAGCTTAAGAAACTAGCAGCTTAACTTCAGCATGAAGTCCAGAGGTTGTAAGCATTTCCCCCAAGCTTCTTTTTGTCCAACAACACAGGATGATGAAATGAAGCTTCAAATACTAGATGAAGGACTTGACTTAAACAAAGAGGGGGAAAACTATTTCATTTTTTAACGAGCTTGACATGGGAACATGAACTATGCTCGAGAATCCAGGTTATATCCCTAGACCTCTATTTCATTTTTTAACGAGTTTCACACAGAAACAAGAACTATGCTCGTAAAATTTGTTTCATTTTTTAACGAGGTTGCTACAGAGACACAAAACTATCCTCACAGTTGGTTTCATTTTTTAACGATCTTGAAATCAGAAAACCATGCTCAAAGCTGGTTTCATTTTTTAATGAGCTTGAAATCATAAAACCATGCTCATAGAATCTTCTTGATCATGGATTCCAAGAGGAAAATGATTCGGAAGGACACCATGTCAAGGGAAAAAAATCGATCATGGATTCCAAGAGATCTTCATTCAACGGGAGAAACACACTCATGAAGGAACACATGTCGAGGGCCACGACAGTGGTAAGGATATCGGGCTCTAAAGGCCCTATCGAAGAGACTGCCATGTCAACTACCGGATCTAAGTCATAAGAGACCTATCTTATAGTGAGAATCTCATCTTCATCGACAACTAAAGGCATGGGAGACACCGCCACATAATTGACCTGTGGCGGGGGCGATACCATCTGCATATAAGAACCGTTTAGGGATGCCATCAATTCAGGACCAACGAACGAAAGTTGATCAATAGTCACAATTCTTCCATCATGAGGGAAAGATATCTCATGAAAAAGAGTGGAAACGATAGCTTTCATGGCATAGACATAATCTCACCCAAGGAGTAAATCAAAATCCAAGGGGTCTTGGACTACTATAACATCAATAAAGATAGTTTTCCCTCCTAAAGTTATGGGAAACTAAGGAATGACCCCTAAAGGTTGACTGGTTCTTCTGTTAAAAGCTAACAGATTCTGGGTAATCGACACAAGCTGAGGATATCCTAAAGCTTGCCAAGGAATAGAGGACAAAATACTAATGGACGCACCTTCGTCTATCAACATCTGAGGAATATCCCAACCATAAACCTATACGGTAATATTGAAAGGAATGTGAGAGGGAAGATGAGGTTTTCGCACCCCAATAAAAAAGGATGATTTCATTACTTGGAGGGGGTTCCATGGGAGAAGGAGGAATGACCCCTAGCACGGTAGATTCTGTATCAACAAGAAAAAAGTGGGCAACATCAGATTTACTCTCTAGTGAGAGAGTAGGATCGACCGATGACGATATCAAATCAACCACTTGAGTTCCATTCTCCAAGGGAAGAATGGGGTCGATGGATGGGATCGGATCGACCACTTTGTCAACTGGTTCAATTAAGGACGTGACCAAATTGACTACATGATCAACCAGACTGACTAACGAAGGGACTAGATTGATAATTCTATCAACTACAGGTGGGTTGAGAGAAATATTGTGGTAAGAATCAGAAAGTTGAGGCTGGGAAACAATCATGTCTTCCATTAATTTTGAGTCTTCTTCCATACGAGGGAAAAGGTGATTTTGATGACTCCCTTCGCATAACATACACGAGAACTTGACTCTACTTTTCTTCTTCCCAACAGTATCCTGACTAGTTGATGGGAGGTCATCAACATGTTGTTCAGAGGCTGATGACATGGGTCAGCGAGGGCATGTAGACCATGCTTCTGTAACCTTGGATAGACCAGGGCAATCCTTAAGAAGATTTCTACCCTTACAAAGCCTACAAGGGTACTTGGGCTTATTGGTTGTTTGGGTGATCTTGGCATCATCAACACTCTCAACATGATTAACAGTAACTGGTTGCTTTCCAACATGTTTGGTAGTGGTTGGAAGTTTGGATTCTTTCTTATTTTTCTTCTTCTTAATCTTCCTTTTCTTCTTCTTCTTATCTATCAGGTTACTAGCTTCAGAGATTTCACTCGGTGAAGAAGATGAAACAGAAGAAGACCTTGCAAATTAAGAAGGCGAAGAAGATCTCACTGGTGAAAAAGGTGAAGGATCAACATGAGGTTGATGTTCTTGGACGAAATTTATTACAACCGAAGCACTAGCTACATTTGAGATTACCTGAGTGGAAAACAACCATACCGGTAATCCAATTGTGAAACCTGGAAGGCTCAAAGTAGCGATGTGAGGAGGACCAATGTTTCCGTAAGAAGGAAAAACAAAAGGCTCTGCTGGAGTAGGGGTTGCTCCATTGGTCATTCCGGGAACTAACGCCATTAAACACAGATACAACTTAGAGTCCTGTAAGGGAAAATAAACAACACATGCTAAAAAATCTATGCAGCAAGCAAACAAACAAAACCTTCTCACAATGAACACACTAGTTGGTGATGAAATCCAACAACGCGGGAACAATGTAAGAAGGGGATGAGATAGAGCAGGTGGAAAATTTATGTTGACGACCTTCTTAACGGACTTATGCCTTGGTGCAAGCTCCCACACATAATCATGGGTACACCCTCCAAGGAGCCCGAGTGAGTTTGGCCAATGTCGATTCCAAGTACCATGAAGACTTGTGCCTCCACAATCACCTTGTGTAAAGACCCTAAAGAGTTAGGCTATTAAGGTTACCAATTATGACAATGATGCCTGGGGAAACAATCGACATTCTGATCCACGCGCAAAGGCAGGGTATCCAGCTCAAAATCAACTCGAGAAGGTCCCCACAGGATTTTCTTCTCAAGTGACCCCAAATAATACGCGCAATCTCTACACTAAGACCGACAAACTAGGGTGAGTAACTCTGCCAGTCCTAATGCGACCTCATTATTGACCCTTGTGTTAGAAGGGCTTCCTAGGACAAAATGTAGTGAGTAGATTTCACCGCTCCCTAACGCAAGATTCTATGTTTGTTTGCAGCTTTTGAAAGTTATCTTTCACACCTATTCCAAAGCCCTACAACTAATCTAATGTAGGTTTGCTACCAGAAAATATAAAAAATTCTAATCAATTTTTATAAGTGTTGTATTTTAAGGCTGATGTTTTGCCCAACTCTAAACAATGCAAAGAAATGAGAATGAAAATATTTCACTTCGATGAAATCTATATTACGAGACAAGCGAACAAAGTGAAAACAACAATGTATACTCAACAAAACCTATGTATGTGATCAAGGAGTCATACAATAAAATAAGGACAATTTTATGGGAAATAAATATATTGTTGTATTAGAAACATGAAAAGGAGAATACAACCGATGCCTTGATGTTGTAAGGTCCTTCCAACAGTTCCTTTCTTCCCACACACTTCTTCTTCCTGGATTATGAGACTGTAGATTTGAAAGTAACTCACAATCTATCTTGACAAATCAAAGCTCAAAGCCAACATAAGCCCAAAAACTCCAAGCTACACAAATTACTCAAACCCAATCAAGCTAACTTTCCCAATGAGAACTCATCTACTTTCATAAGATGAAAAGGATAGGGTGAGGAGGTTAGGATGATTCCATGAGATCAGGGACGCAACTCAAATCCAAACTGATCGGAGGCCACCTCACCCTCGAAGCTTCTATTCAAGAACTTTCGAAAAAATCCTCTTTTTCCTTCATATGAAAATCGCCGCACCCTTAACATTGAACAAACTGCGACGATGTCGTAGGCCACTGTGGTGAAACTTGTGATGATCCTAGATCGTCGCACCCTTAACACTAAGCATTGTGAGACAATCCCTTTTTATAAGGTTTTTGATAAAGGAAAAGTATAATTTTATCTCTCTGGGAAAAAGTATCTTCATTCTTCTTCAAGTATTAAGGCCATTGATCATTCTAAAGACAAAGGATATGTTTACATCATTAACCATCATATGGGTGATGAAAATAATGTGTAACAAATTGGAGCAGTTTATTAATGCAAAAGAAAAAAATTACAGAGAGATTTTACAAGAGAGTTTCTCACAATTGATCATTGGTAAATGACCCTCCACGCTCTTTAAATAGAGATCATGGACCAATCRGGTGTCAATCCATTGATCAATGGCCATTAAGATCGAGGATAATATGAATCATCAAATCACTCTATGTCGGGAACATATCGTGACCGTCAGATTTCCTAAATACAAATGCATAATAATGCATACTAAAGAAWCACACACTAAGAAACACACTTTTACCTAACGAAACATTAGACCAAGTAGATCTTAACTAAATCCTAAGTGTCTAAATATCCTAACATCCCCCCTTAACAACAACTTGGGATAGGATTGAAGGATTTACAATAGTGACACAATAGGAGAAGGAAGGAGGCATTAGAGCCTATCCCCTCTTAATGACAACTTTCTGAACTCCTAACATAGATCGAAGTTTGGAAAACTTCGCTTTTGTAGGGGACTTTGTGAAAATGTATGCAACTTGATCTTCTGTAGGGGAAAAGAGAACTTCAATAACTTGATCATGAATGAGCTTTCTAATGAAGTGCATGTGTAGCTCGATGTGTTTGTTGCGCTGATGTTGAACTGGGTCTTTGGCAAGCTTGATGGCGCTTTGATTGTCACACCAAAGGCTGGTCGGATGCTACTGCTGGAATCCAAATTCCGAAAGTATCTTTCGAAGCCACAAGGCTTCCTGACTTGCATTTACTGCTGCTCAGTACTTTGCTTCTGCCAAAGAAAGTTCAATAGCATGTCGTTTCTTACAGGCCCAAGTGACAGGTCCTGAACCAAGGTTGAAAACATAACATGTAGTAGAATTTTGATCATCAAGGTCACCGACCCAATCTGAATCAGTGAAACCAACCAATAAAGGAGCCCTCTTGAATTGTAATGTATCCCAAACTAAACTGTACCACAAACATACTGAATTATCCTTTTAGATACTTTCCAATGGATTTCATGGGGTGTTTGCATATACCGAGCAACAAGACCAACAACAAAGGAAAAATCAAGATGGGTATGAGTCAAGTATAAGAGGCTACAAACTAACTGAAGGTACAGGGTGGCATCAAATTTGGGAGAAGTACAGGTGGAAATAAGATTGAATCCATACTGGAAGGGAGAAGGGGCCGATTTACAATTGTCCATGTGAAAGCGACAACACAAGCATACTTAGACTGGGAAAGAAAAATTCTTTCATTGGTTTGCAAAACTTGGAGGCCAAGGAAATAGTGCAAAAAACCTAAGTCTGTCATTTCAAATTTCTTCTTAAGGCTGGTTTTCACATGGTTTAAAGGTTTTGAGTCACTACTAGTAAGGATAAGGTCATCAACATAAAGGACAAGGATTATGAGAGGGATTCCTACTTTCTTGGTATAGACATTAGGATCAGAATGACATCTAGTGAATTCGATGTCAATAACAAAGTTGTCCATTTTGGAATACCAATCTCGGGGAGCTTGCTTAAGACCATAAAGAGATTTGTTAAGGCGACAAACAAGGATAGAGTCATTCTGGACATAGCCATGAGGTTTTTCCATGTAGATTTCCTCTTGCAAATATCCGTGCAAGAAGGCAGATTTAACATCCATTTGATGGACCTCCCATTTATGTGAGGCAACAAGGGCAAGAACAAGGCAGATGGAATTCATTTTGGCTACAGGGGCAAAGGTTTCATTATAGTGAATTCCTTCAACTTGGGAAAATCCTTTGGCAACTAATCAAGCCTTGTGTCTTTCAACACTTCCATCTGATGCATACTTAGTTCTGTAGACCCATTTACATCTGACAAGTTTTCTTCCTTTTGGAAGAGGTACACGATCCCAAGTATTGTTTTCCATTAAAGAACACTCTTCATTCATTGTTGTATCCCAATCTGGATGACCTGAAGCTTCTGCAAATGTCTTTGGATCACGAGTATCTAAACTTGAGCCAAAAGAGAAGAGGCTCTCTAGAAATGTGAACATGTTCGATGTTGATCTGAAGGATCACCGACAAGACCACCAATTGTTCCTCGTGTTGAACAAACCCATCTAGGAAGCGATGGAATTGGTGTTGGTTCAGGTTCAAAGGACTCATCTAGAGGAAGGTGAGCAGGCGGAGGTGGATTTTCATCCTCACTGTCATCATCTGAAGAAGAAACTAGAATAGGAATAGAAGAAGGCACAAACGTCGAAGATGGCTCGCAGGCCGAAGAAGGCACAACCGCCGAATTAGTCTCGCAGGCCAAGAGATTGTCATCAAATTTAACATCTCTTATAATAATAATTTTGTTATAATGTGGTTGAATAAGTCTATAACCTTTGACATCTTCAGAATAACCAACAAATATACACTTCTCACTTTTAGGCTGCAATGTTTTCCTTTTCTCATCAGGAATGTGAGCCCATGCTATATTTCCAAATATATAGAAGTGACTTACATCTGGTTTAATTTTAGTCCAAACTTATTCCGATGTTAAATTTTTAATAGCCTTTGTGGGAGTGTGATTTACTATGTAACTTGCACAGTTGATTGCTTCCGCCCA
Organism: Picea engelmannii; assembly: GCA_009831015.1. NCBI lineage: Eukaryota > Viridiplantae > Streptophyta > Pinopsida > Pinales > Pinaceae > Picea > Picea engelmannii. The sequence goes on from ML798409.1 coordinate 56,947, forward strand.
ATACTTTAGACTTAATCCCTTATATTGGATCATACAATTAGCCATTTCTTTTAATGTGTGGATCTTTATCTTAGCAACACCATTTTTTTGTGGTGTATATGGAACAATGTGTTGCATTTGGATGCCCTGTGTAGTGCAGTAACTTGTAAAATTATTGTTCACATATTCCCCTCCATTATCTGTTGTTAACTTTTGAATGTGATGTCAAGATTGGTTTTCTACAAGGGCCTTGTAGGCCAAAAACTTGTGAAAAACTTCGCTCTTAAGTTTTAAGAAGTAAACCCAAGTAAATCTGGAAAATTCATCAACAAAAGTTAAGAAATACTTGCACCCAGAAAAAGAAGGAGAAGAATGTGGACCACACAAATCACTGTGAACAAGCTGCCAAGGGCCCGAGGCATTCCAAGAGGCAGATTTGTCAAAATTGTCCCAATGATGTTTGTCGAGAACACAACCAACACAAACACCATCTCTGCATGAAACATGAGGAAGACCAATCACCATCTGTTGATTACATACTTGTTGCAATGAGCGATAGTTTAGATGACCAAACCGCTTATGCCAAAGTTTGCTCAAGTAATCACTATGAGAAACAAAAACTGATGAAAAAGATGATGACCGAAAGTTGTCAAACTTGTACAACCTAGTAATATCATCGACAATTCCAGTTGCAAGGACATGCTTAGGATCTTTTAGATCCTTGATTACAACTTGGTGAGGTGAAAACTCTACGGTTTTACCTTCATCTGAATGAGTGATTTGATATATTGATAGAAGGTTACAATAAATACTTGGAACACATAATACGTCATTGAAATGACCATTATCTACTTGAACTGTTCCAGATCCTACAACAATAAGAGATCTATCATCACCAACAAATATTTTCTTGGTGTTACATTCATTTAGAGCAGAAAATATGTCTTTATCCTTAGCCATATGATAAGATGCTCCAGAATCAATAAGCCACTCATCAGAAGAAGAAGTAGAAGTTGTATTGAAGGAGAAACTGAAAGCCTAGAGTGCATGTCCATGAGAAGAAGAAGAATAAGTAGAATCAATACTAATGTTGTGCTTCTTCATCACTACTTCTAAAGTTGCCATCTTCTTGAAACATTTTGACTCATCATGACCATCTTTATCACAAAAGTTGCAATCTCTGTCAGTCTTCTTATTTTTATATTTTGCTCCTTTGTCACCATTAGGAATTGAAGTTGTCTGAGCGGGTTTGGGACCCTTATGTTGCTTGTTGTTGTAGCGAGGATGTTGCGTCTTGGGATACTTGGGTTTATCTTTCTCCTAGGAAGCTAAGGTTTTGTTGGAGGTACCTGCAACACAAAAGGACTAAAGGAATCAAGAGTGGGTTTTTTATAAGTTGTCCCTAGAGCCTCTCTCATGGCGTAAAAGGTAGATACAAACACAAAATATGCACTACCTAGCTTAGAGAGAATAAGATAGATGCAATGCTCTTCCTCCATCTTTATCTCACATTCTTCACATAAAATTCTGAGTGTTTTAAACTTAGATAGATAGTCTCCAATGCAAGAAAAATCACTTCGATTTAAATTCAATACTTGATTTTCTAATTGTTGTGCTCGAATAATATTAAGTTTACCAAACATAGTTTCAATCTTTTCCCAAGCTTCATCGGGGTCATCAATTTCTTTAAGGTTGAATCTTGAATCAAGAGAGATGGACATTCTAATTAGTCCACGTGCTTCGTCACTCCTATTATCCCATTTGAATTTCTTATTAGCATGAGTGGGTTCTTTTTCCTTTCCCAAGGTAATCCGGTACAAGACTTTACTTATTAATAAATCATCCATATGAGATTTTCATTGGAAGTAGTTGGTGCTAGTAAGCAAAATATTATTGGAATAAGCCATATTAAATATGTAGATAATTTGGATTTAAAAACCAAAAATAATAATATGGATGGAAAGATATCGAAAACTTATGCGGTTTTAAAAAAACGACACTAAAAACGGACTTCGGATGTGAAAGTTATGCCATTTTTAAAAAAGTTATAGATAGTAACCAAAGCACCACGTGGTGGTTTAAGTTGCTTTATGAAGTGACACACTTTTATAACGAGAAGTGGGATCACTTTTACAATGAAGTTACGTTATAAAAGAAAAGCTGCATGCAAAATAAATAACTCTAAAATAAATATTAAAGTTACTTATAGTGATTCAATTTTATACTTTGAAGTGAAATACAATTTACAATTTGAGCATGAACTTTTTCAAAAAAATAACAAAAATAGAGACTTGAACTCAAGACCTTTTACTTAATAAGGCAACTTTTAACCAAATGGTCTAGCAAAACATATTGTATTTTTTAGTAAGAGGATTGGGGTTGTTGTTGTTGTTGAAGACGACCTTGGAGAGCGTGCTAAAAAAAAACTCTTTTCACAAAAGAAAAAAATTCCGTTTCTCAATGACAACAAGGGTTAGATCTCGATTAGCTTACCCGAAAAATGCACCTTTTCCTATATGTTTATGATTTGTCGATATCACATAGGGCGTGGGGAAAAGAGAAAACATAGATCTAAAAGAGTAGAAACATGTAAACAAATAATATAAAACCAAAATAATACTCTGCAAAAATTTAAAAAATGTGTATTCAGGCTTTATACCTCCGAATCTGATTGAAATGGCTGTATCTTGGGTAAACGTAAACCTTTTCAAGTGAAATGAAAAGTGTTCCTGACTGAAATGAGCACTTCGACTACAATGGAACAACTCTCTCAGCCCAGAAATGTATGGAAATGACAGAAAATGGAGATGAGGCAACTCAGCTTCACGATCTCGATCTACAACAGGAGTCGGTCTTCAAACATGCTATGATACCATGTTAGACAACATAGGTATTCCAACAGAGGATGAACACCTTCATTAACCACTCACACAACCAAATCAAAGATCAACACACCGATTTTTTGATGTGGTAAAACCCCTAAGAGGAAAGATCCACTGCCCTAGCCAATGCGACCACTTGGAGCAGTTTATTAATGCAAACGAAAAAGACTACAAAGAGATTTTACCATAATCAATCATCGGAAAATGACCCTCCATGCTCTCTAAATAAAGATCATGGACCAATCATGTGTTAAGCCACAGATCAATGGTCGTTAAGATCAAGGAGAATATGAACCGTCAGATCACTCTATGTTGGGAACATATTGTGACCGTCGGATTTCCTAACTACAAATGCATACTAAAGAAACAAACTAAGAAATACACTTTACCTAACGACACATTAGACCAAGTAGATCTTAACTAAATCCTAAGTTTTAAATATCCTAACACTTTGTATATGAGGATCTTAGATTGTTGCCTATAAAGGTCTTGTTAAATTGGTGCTCAACTCAGGAGATTGGTGTCTCCAATAGGTTGGTTCCTACACAATATCCTTTTGAGTTGGTGCTCAGTTGAATAGATTGGTGTCTCTAGTAGGTTGGCGCCTACAAAATTTTATAAAGATAAGTTTTTGTGGTTTTCTCCCATAAGGGTTTCCAAATTAAACTTTGTGTATTGTGATTTGAGTTTACATGCATTTATTGTCTTAAAGTTAATGAATGCTCATTTAAATTAAAAAGTATCTTATATTGATTCACCATCCACTCTCAATACATGCATAATTTCAATAGGACCAGCGTGAGCGTTGCCTTTGTCAATGCACCATCAAGGAAGTTTTAGTTTTAGTTAAGTGGAAGGTTACACAACCGAAAGATGCCACCTGGGAGTTAGTTGTTGGGTTCTTGATTTTAACTCTTTTTATCACTTCCATGCATAAACTTACTTCTTAACCTATGCCTCTAAACTACCTTATACCCTATTATCACCTCTTTTGCCACAAGTATTCCACTATCTACAGGATATGTTTATCAAGTAGACATTCAAGGTAAATTTGTCTATTTTTGCATATCTTCACCTTTCTATATGCGCATGAAAGTCATTTTACTAACAAGTCGCTACAAAATCACAAATTCCATAACAAGTATATATATTTTTAGCGACTATATATTTTGTAGCAAATTTTCAACTTTGAAATGTTGCATGCATTCCAGGAACAAACCATGACTTGGAGGAGGTTAAAAATCGTCACGAGATGATTGCTTACATGTTAGCTGAGATCTAGAGTCAGTAGGGTAGTGTAGAAACACAAACTGATATGTAAACTGCTATGGATATTCCACTGGAACAGTTCATCACAATAGATCTGATCATTAAAATTGAAATCTACACTATGAAGGTTGAATTCCTTTACATTCTAGAATATTTAGTTATTGATTTTCTGCTTCTGCGTGAAATTGATAAAATGCAGAAAATAGAGAATAGTAAAGCACAATCACACACCATCTGTTGGCACAAGAATTTGTAGCTAGAAGAGGCCTAACTATCAGAGTTTTGGGTTTTTTCTAAAGTGTTAACTCTCTCAGTGGTAAAGTGCACAACCTATTATACTGCCAAGACACCTAAAGATAATGGGTTAGACATTATAAAAGACCACCAACTACCATGCACACTTTCAAGATTGAAGGCATTGCATTTTGAAATTGCTACCTAAACCTACACACAGGCACAACATAAGTGGCGCTACCTACAGGCGCTACCTAATATTCTGGCAGAAAATGAATTGTGCAAAGTTATTTTACCAGTTTTTAGTCACTAACTTGAAACTTGGATTATAATCAATTGAAAACATATTTTTGAAAACTAGAGGAGGTTTTTGTTCATAACATGCCAAATAACAAAAACCTCTCTCAATTTTTCAAAATGTGTTATGGTTTGAGAGATATTAGACATAGAAGTGGTGCTACCCAACTGTTTTACAGCGGCGCTGCCTAATTTCCTGTAGGGGTCACGGTTTTGATATTCGCCTTGTTGGGAGGTTGCTACATGCCAAGGAGGGTTCAAATGACTTCTCAAGGATTGGTTAGATGTAAAGGGACACCTACACCTAAGATGTAGCTCCAGAAAAGGCCTCATGCAATGAGGTGGAGACATTTTATAAATGACTTCCAACAAATTTATGAAAATTAGCAGTTTGTTGGATTTTTGTCTCTTTAATTGTTGCCACCTATCTCCAAGGTTTAGAATCCAATGGATGAGATGGGATTCAACCTCCTAAGGTTATGAGGATTCTATTTTATATTTAAGGAAGGAAATATTTTTTGGAGAGAGGGGATGAGCCAAGAGAGGCTAGAGAGAGTAGGAGTAGGCAGTTTTTCTGTGTATGTTTATTTGTAAGCCTGTGGGCATTTTATGATTGTAAGAATTACTGCTATTGGAGACTCATGAGAGCTGTGATTTCAGATTGTAACTCTTCTATTTATATTTCTTCTTATTTGAATATATTGCAGATTTGAGGATCAAAGGCTGTCAATGATTTATGGATCCCTAAGCAACAGAGGATCTGTTGTATTTTTCCCATCAGTCGTTGTTTATATTCAAGTATTTGTTGATTCATTAAATTGAGAGGATCTTTGTTTAGTGAAAATTCTACCTTATGTTTTCCCTCTCATTCTTCCACTTATCAACATATAATGTTGTTTTTTGTTGAGCAACTTTTGTGCCTTCGATGAGTAGGATGTTTGTGACTCCATTGCCCATTGGTGTAGCCTACTGATCTACACTTTGCAACCATTTCTCTTTATTTATCCATATTGTTGATCCACCTATTCAAAACCAAAATTATCTTTTACATTCTGATGGGTGTTGAGCTTACACTTTAGCAATCAAAGTGTGACTTTCAGTACTAACATTTTTGGCGCCGTTGTCGAGGACGAATTTGAGCAGATTGAAAATCTCTCTGGGAAGAACGACATTGCACAACTCCAAATTTAGATGGTGACTGAAGTTGGACACCTTCAATACTGCACATTCACCATGGCCACTCCATTGTTCAGAATATGTTGGTGACTCCACTGTAATGAGACCGTTAAATTGCTATGAAGGCTATCCTGGCCAGGAGGTTTGCCCCACTCGTTTTCTCAACTATAGAGGATTATCCACATCTTGTGCCTCTTATTGATGAATGGCAAGATCTGTTGCCCATATTTTATGAAGGTAAGGGTGACAACCCTGTTGAGCATGTTCATGAATTTCATAATTTGATGCAACAACTTGACATCCATCATAAGATATATTGATGAAAATGTTCATGTATTCATTGGATGGTGATGCACGTAAATGGTATTTATCATTACCCCCTTCCAACATTTCATCCTTGAAGGATTTCCATAGAGTATTCAATGAACACTGCAAAAGATTTTATCCCTCTAAAAGTATTTTTCATAACTGCTATGAGGGATATGTAGAATGTGCTCAAGATTTGTTAGATTGCTCTGTTGAATATAAAGATGAAAGTGATTTTGTTCACTATCCAAATGAAAGCATAAAGAATACTCCTATATTCGGAGAGGACAACAGTCAAAACTTTGTTTCATATGAAAATCATGTGTATGAACAACTAGAAGCAACAATTATTGTTGTTCCTGAAATTGATATTTTTAACAATTATATTCTTGATGAAATTATTGTTTTAAAGGTTGATCATAGGTATGAAGGGCAACCTGTTTTTGATGAATATTCTAGTGATGATGAAGAACAAGCTTATCCTATATTTGATCACTATGAAGACAGGGAGTATGATGCAGGGGTTGGCCTTGTCACAGAAGACATAACTTGAAGATTTGACCAGGAGCATCCCTTAGTTGAGGCACATGAGGAGATTGTTTATACACAACTAGAAGTAAATAAAAAATCATCAGTGGATCAACAACCACCTACGTCAATCCTTCTTCCACTTGTACCCACAGTTTACAGTAAGCAACTTCAACTGGAAAAAGAAATATGCTATCAGTCCCATGTGTTTTGTCACCATTTTCATGACCCTGTAGGGATGTATATGGAGTTGTATTTCTCAAATGTTTTGGAACCTGTAAACTTTATTGTGTTAGAAGAAGTCAGAGGAGATATAGGAAATGTTTTCAAACCATTTTCATATTCCTCTTGTCTACTGTCAATCATTGGCATTATAAAGAATCATGTCAGCAAGTTTCTTGAATGGATTTGGTGGAAGTTTGCCTTCACCTAGCCCATTGTAAAAGTCAGTTAGCTTAGGTTTTGTACATAGATAAGCTCCATCAAGAGCAGGTGTGTTTTCTTTATGTTTGAAAGTAGGGTTATATAAGTGGTCAATATGTTGTCTTCAGCACAATGCATCAGAGAATGACTCCACAAGCCCAAAGGACAAGGCACTGAAACTACAAGAGTTCTTAGAGAATCACAGGGAGGACTCTATCCCCCATGCAGCCTATGTTAGCACAAGAATTTGCAGCTAGAAGAGGCCTAACTATCAGAGTTTTGGGTTTTTGCTAAAGTGTTAACTCTCCCAATGGTAAAGTGCACAACCTACTATATTGCCAAGACACCTAAACACAATGGGTTCGACATTATAAAAGACCACCGACTACTATGCACTCATTCAAGATTTAAGGCACTGCGTTTTGACATTGCTACCTAAACCTGCACACAGGTGCAACATAAGTGGCGCTACCTAATATTCTGGTAGAAAACGAATTGTGCAGAGTTATTTTACCAGTTTTTAGTCACTAACTTGAAACTTGGATTCTAAACAATTGAGAAGTTATTTTTGAAAACTGGAGGAGGTTTTTTTTCATAACATGCCAAATAACAAAACCCTCTCTCATTTTTTCAAAATTTGTTATTGTTTGAGAGATATTATACATAGAAGTGGTGCTACCCAACTGTTTTACAACGACGCTGCCTAATTTCCTGTAGCGGTCACAGTTTTGATATTCGCCTTGTTGGGAGGTTGCCACATGTCAAGGAGGGTTAGAATGAATTCTCAAGGATCAGTTAGATGTCAAGGGACACCTACACCTAAGATTTATCTCTATAAAATGCCTCATGCAATGAGGTGGAGACATTTTATTAACGACTTCCAACAAATTCTTGAAAATTAACAGTTTGTTGGATTTTTGTCTCTTTAATTGTTGCCACCTATCTCCAAGATTTAGAATCCAATGGAGGAGATGGGATTCGACCTCCTAAGGTTATGAGGATGCTATTTTCTATTTAAGGAAGGAAAGATTTTTTGGAGAGAGGGGATGAGCCAAGAGAAGCTAGAGAGAGTAGGAGTAGGCAATTTTTTTGTGTATGTTCATTTGTAAGCCTGTGGGCATTTTATGATTGTAATCATTACTGCTATTGGAGACTCATGAGAGCTGTGATTTCAGATTGTAACTCTTCTGTTTATATTTCTTCTTATTTGAATATATTGCAGATTTGAGGATCAAAGTTTGTCAATGATTTATGGATCCCTAAGCAACAAAGGATATGTTGTATTTTTCCCATCAGTCATTGTTTATATTCAAGTATTTGTTCATTCATTAAATTGAGAGGATCTTTGTTTAGTGAACATTCTACCTTATGTTTTCCCTCTTCATTCTTCCACTTATCAACATATAATATTGTTTTCTGTTGAGCAGCTTTTGTGACTTCGATGAGTAGGATGTTTGTGACTCCATTGCCCATTGGTGTAGCCTACTGATCTACAGTTTGCAGCCCTTTCTCTTTCTTTATCCATATTGTTGATCCACCTAATCAAAACAAAAATTATCTTTTACATTATGATGGGTGTTGAGCTTACACTTTAGCATTCAAAGTGTGACTTTCAGTACTAACATTTTTGGCGTCTTTGCCGAGGACGGATTTGAAAAGATTGAAAATATCCCTAGGAAGAACGACATTACATAGCTCCAGCTTTAGATGGTGACTGAAGTTGGACACCTTCAAGACTACACATTCACCATGGCGAATCCATTGTTCAGAATATGTTGGTGACTCCACTGGAATGAGACCGTTAAATGGCTATGAAGGCTATCCTGGCCAGGAGGTTTGCCCCACTCGTTTTCTAAGCTATAGAGGATTATCCACATCCTGTGCCTCTTATTGATGAATGGCAAGATATGTTGCCCATATTTTATGAAGGTAAGGATGACAACCCTGGTTAGCATGTTCATGAATTTCATAATTTGATGCAGCAGCTTGACATCCATCATGAAGATATATTGATGAAAATGTTCATGTATTCATTGGATGGGGATGCACGTAAATGGTATTTCTCGTTACCCCCTTTTAGCATTTCATCCTTGAAGGATTTCCATAGAGTATTCAATGAACACTGCAAAATGTTTTATCCCTCTGAAAGTATTTGTCATAACTGCTATGAGGGATATGTAGAATGTGCTCAAGATTTGTTAGATTGCTCTGCTGAATATAAAGATGAAAGCGATTTTATTCACTATACAAATGAAAGCATAAAGAATACTCCTGTATTCGGAGAGGACAATAGTCATAACTTTGTTTCAGATGAAAATCATTTTTATGAACAACTAGAAGCAACAATTATTGTTGTTCCTGAAATGAATATTTTTAACAATTATATTCTTGATGAAATTACTGTTTTAGAGGTTGATCATAGGTATGAAGGGCAACCTATTTTTGATGAATATTCTAGTGATGATGAACAACAAGGTTATACTATATTTGATCACTATGAAGACATGGAGTATGATGCAGGGGTTGGCCTTGTCACAGAAGACATAACCTGAAGATTTGACTAGGAGCAACCCTTAGTTGAGGCACATGAGGAGATCATTTATACACAGTGTTATAACCCTAAATTGCACCATTCATGCTTACCTGGCATCATGCCAACTCATTGCCCTTCATTTCCAAAGCCATGCTGAACAGACTCTTTGAAAACCTCTCAAACTAAGTAACCCGCGCCCTAACCCACTGCTGGGCGCGTTGGAACGCTGGCAGGCCTTATACTGCACGCGTTGGAACGTGGGCTGGCCCACTACAACCAGCGTTTACCTAACAAAGAAAAAAATCAGGAAAGTTTCCGCCGGGATGAAAAGCTTTGGGTCAGTTAACTGGAACTCCCAGCCATGCATGGCCGAGAGTTTGTCTAAAACCCTAGCTCCTTCTAGCCTATAAAAGAAGGGGTAGGGGTACTATTCAAATGGAGGAAAATCATAGCAAAGAAACTCTGCCAAATTGCCGAATTCGTTTTGTCCCAACCCTTTAGCCTTTCCTCAAGCTTTAGGAGAATTCAAGCAAAGCAGTTGGAGGACAAAGAAGAGGAGGATCCCAGGATCAGGATCGAGGAACGGTGGCCGGTCTCTCTAATCATTGTAAGTTGGTTCATATTGAGATTAATAAAAAGATACTTTTCCCGTCCCAAATACACAAGTTTTATATGTTTTATTTGATTTGTGTTTAATCTCTAACCCTCTAGTAGAACAATAGCATGCATGCGTAGTTTTGTCTTGATTGCAGGATCGCTTTTTGGAAGGAGCAGCAGAAGCAAGGAGATTAAGCTCAATGGAGGATCTACACCAACCGTCGATAAAAAGGTTAGTTGGTTCTTCCCTTGTTTGCTTGTGAAAAAGGGTTTTAGGTTGGGGTAGAAGGTTCAAAGTAGTTTATGAAGGGTCATGATCTGCATGCAAGTTTAAACCCTATCTTGTTAGTCCATAGGGTAGGATACCCCACACCAGAATTGGCGACTCCACTGGGGATATTTACTCTTAGGGTTTCCCAGATTTCATTAAGGGTTCTTGGGTAGTTCAAAGAAGTTGAGTTTTCTGTTTCTTTGTTGTTTTTGTTTTCTGTTGGGTCAAAAGCTAGCAGGGAACCTGGTTATCAATACCAGTTTTTCCTTGGCTGTTGCTTGACATTGATTCTCGGGACACACAGAGGTACATGCGGCCTGCAGAAGGCCTGCGCACGTGTAACCCGCGCCCTAACCTTCTACAGCCCGCGATTGAACGCTTGCTGTAGTGGTTTCAGTAGCGTGTAGAGCCTAGGAAGCTTAAGAGGCAGTCTCCTCTTCCCTGTTAGGAATTTACCTTCTCAGGGGGATTTTTGGATCCTGTCTGGGTCTTGATTGGTTTATTGTCTTGCTTTCAGTCTGCCTTATTGTTTTGGTTATTCTTAGCATATTTTTCTTTTTTGCAAATTTTCCTTTTTCTGTTGAAGTAATAGCATCCAAGCCTTTTAGAGACCCTGGTTGTCAATACCAGAGGCCTTTTTCAGGTCTGGACTGCCTGTGTGTTGTTTTATCTTGACTTTTATACAGACCCGCGACCTGTTTGAGTCTAGCCCGCGGGTACCCGTGCGCTGTTGTAGCTCAGCATGCGTTTGCACGCGTGCTGTCTTGGTGACAATCGTGGGCTTGATTGGTAGCTTTTCAGCTTGGGTGGGGCAGTCATCCCCTCCTGTGGTGAGAAGAGCTCCTCTCAGGGGCAGAGAGTCTGGAGCTGCACAGTCAACAGGTTAGGGCATCTTATCCTTAGCCTGTGTTTGTTAGTTGATGTTTTGATAGAAAAGACAAAAGAGAAAAAATATTTGTTTTATGGTTTTTAGGCAAGTGTTAGAATCGATGCTGTTTTGATTGCTTTTTTGCATTTTTGTGCTCTGATTCTATTTTTGATCTGCGCTTTAAGCCAGAGTTTTCTTTTCATTCTCTTGGTTTTGTTCTTGTCAACATTTTTCCTTGTTGTGTTATTTTACAACGAAATAAAAAACAATTTCTTGTTTCATTTTCTTCTTGGTTTGAAGATTGTGTTGTTG
>ML798409.1:80228-98154 GCA_009831015.1 Picea engelmannii
ACTCATTCAGCATATCAGTACAGATTGGTAAAGAATTGGTAATGTATTTCAGCCATCAGATGCTCTTCTGACCTCACACATTAGGGGGCATCTGTTATAACCCTAAATTGCACCATTCATGCTTACCTGGCATCAGGCCAACTCATTGCCCTTCATTGCCAAAGCCATGCTGAACAGACTCTTTGAAAACCTCTCAAACTAAGTAACTCGCGCCCTAACCCACTGCTGGGCGCATTGGAACGCTGGCAGGCATTATACTGCATGCGTTGGAACGCGGGCTGGCCCACTACAACCAGCGTTTACCTAACAAAGCAAAAAATCAGGAAAGTTTCCGTCGGGACGAAAAGCTTTGGGTCAGTTAACTGGAACTCCCAGCCATGCATGGCCGAGAGTTTGCCTTCACCTCAGCAAGTTGCTTTAATGGCTTTGGTGGAAGTTTGCCTTCACCTAGCCCATTGTAAAAGCCAGTTAGCTTAGGTTTTGTACATAAATAAGCTCCATTAAGAGCAAGTGTGTTTCCTTTATGTTTGAAAGTAGGGTTATATAAGTGGTCAATATGTTGTCTTAAGCACGATGCATCAGAGAATGACTCCACAAGCCCAAAGGATAAGGAAATGAAACTAAAAGAGTTTCTAGAGCCTCACAGAGAGGACTCTATCCCCCATGTAGCCTATGTTAGCACAAGAATTTGCAGCTAGAAGAGGCCTAACTATCAGAGTTTTGGGTTTTTTCTAAAGTGTTAACTCTCTCAATGGTAAAGTGCACAACCTACTATACTGCCAAGACACCTAAACATAATGGGTTCGACATTATAAAAGACCACCAACTAGTATGAACACATTCAAGATTGAAGGCGCTGCGTTTTGACATTGCTACCTAAACCTACACACATGCACAACATAAGTGGTTCTACCTAATATTCTGGCAGAAAACGAATTGTGCAGAGTTATTTTACCAGTTTTTAGTCACTAACTTGAAACCTGGATTCTGAAAAATTGAGAAATTATTTTTTAAAACTGGAGGAGGTTTTTGTTCATAATATGCCAAATAACAAAAACCTCTCTTTGTTTTTCAAAATTTGTTATGGGTTTAGAGATATTAGACATATAAGTGGCACTACCCAACTATTTTACAGTGACACTGCCTAATTTCCTGTAGCGGTCACGGTTTTGATATTCGCCTTGTTCGGAGGTTGCCACATGTAAAGGAGGGTTTGAATGACTTCTCAAGGATCAGTTAGATGTAAAGGGACACCTGCACCTAATATTTAGCTCCAACAAAGGCCTCATGCAATGAGGTGGAGACATTTTATTAATGACTTCCAACAAATTCCTGAAAATTAGCAGTTTGTTGGATTTTTGTCTCTTTAATTATTTCCACCTATCTCCAAGGTTTAGAATCCAATGGAGGAGATGGGATTAGACCTCCTAAGGTTATGAGGATTCTATTTTCTATTTAAGTAAGGAAATATTTTTTGGAGAGAGGGGATGAGCCAAGAGAGGCTAGAGAGAGTAGGAGTAGGTAGTTTTTCTGTGTATGTTCATTTGTAAGCCTATGGGCATTTTATGATTGTAAGCATTACTGCTATTGGAGACTCATGAGAGATGTGATTTCAGATTTTAACTCTTATGTTTATATTTATTCTTATTTGAATATATTGCAGATTTGAGGATCAAAGGCTGTCAATGATTTATGGATCCCTAAGCAACAGAGGATCTGTTGTATTTTTCCCATCAATCATTGTTTATATTCAAGTATTTGTTGATTCATTAAATTGAGAGGATCTTTGTTTAGTGAACATTCTACCTTATGTTTTCCCTCTTCATTCTTCCACTTATCAACATATAATCTTGTTTTCTGTTGAGCATCTTTTGTGCCTTCGATGAGTAGGATGTTTGTGATTCCATTGCCCATTGGAGTAGCCTACTGATCTACAGTTTGCAACCCTTTCTCTTTATTTATCCATCTTGTTGATCCACCTATTCAAAACCAAAATTATCTTTTACATTTTGATGGGTGTTGAGCTTACGCTTTAGCAGTCAAAGTGTGACTTTTAGTACTAACACCATCCACAAGATAACACAAAGATTTTCTCTAGGAAACCCCTATGGCAGAAAACCCATATAGAAGGTGAAGTTGCTCTGCTCTCTTTTCTCTGGTATGGAAATAGTGCAAGTATAAAGGATAAGGCACTATCTACGGAGTTACCATACACCTATGGATTGCTATTCTGCTACAAAACATTAACCCCCTCTGTTACGCTCTCTAATGTCTTACTCCTAGTTGCTTTTCTTTTCTATGGAACAAAATACAATAACATAGAATGGAGCCCCTTCTCCTCCTAGTGGCCCGGTATTTAACATAGCCCAATAGCCATCTAGGGGTAGTTTTTTTACTTCCTCAACCCTCACTTATGGTAGGGTTTTGAACATTCTAAAATCTTCTTGAAATCCCTCATGTGGATAGCCCCATATGCATGAGTAATGGGAGTTGGTGTGCCATCGTCTCGTACTATGGTCAACACGATAGGTCAACTTGCGGGAGGCATAACTTTTGCATACGAACTTCGATTGATGCACAATTTACACCGTTGGAAAGGTCTCAGAGTGTAGAACACCTTGAAAGGATGGGCATGAGTTTTGGACACAAGAACACCTAAAAACATTGTTTAATGCCTCAAATTCTTGTAAAAGGTTTTGAACCCCAATTTTCCAAACTGGGACCTACCACTGAAATGAACCTGCAAGTTGAATCCTCCCATTTTTTCCACTCTAAAAGAATCAAGATAGATGAAAAATAATATAATGATCAAATTTGGATCAAAGTCAAACTCTAGGTCAACAAAGAATGTTGTAGCATAACATCTAAACTAATAGGCGCCAAATCTTGTTAAGCTCTAAATCGTGGTACATTACCCCTTAATTTGGGCATATTACATTAGTATTTTTATTTTATTTATGTCGGCTTGGGTCTGTTAGTTGTAATAGTACCTCCTAGTCTCCTGTATATACCAAGGAGACCTTTTCATCTGGAATCATCTTGTATTTGTGAATTCTTGTTATGTATAAGGAGGTTGCCCCATCGAAGAGGCTTATTATTTGAATTTATCTCTTTGTCAAGGTGTGGAGTACTTGTTTTGAGGTTTTTATACTATTTTAATATTTGGTTCTTAACATTTAGTATCAGAGCTCGACAATCCTCAGGACTAGCTTCTTTAAAACAAGTCTTCTTGGATTTTTCATTACAACTTTGTTTCTATAAGGTTTGCGTATTTGGAATTTCTATGGTGTAGAGAAGACATACATAGCTAACTTGGGTCCAAATTTCAAATCTTGGTTCACAATATTTTTGGAGATACATTATGTTCAAGTTATGGTTTTTGACTAGTCCTGAAACTAGTCTGAAACATGTCTTCTTGGAATTTTCACTCCAATTTTTTTTCTACTTTGTTTCAGGTTCTAAAATTTTTACACTATGAAGGTGGAATAGGGAAGTACCTTGTGTACAAATTTCAGCCATTGATTCAATGTACTTGGAAAGTTATTCTCTGAGGAAATTAAGTTTTTTGGCTGGTCTAGATTTCAGTCTAAAAAATGTGTTCTTGGGAAAACTGTTATATTTGTTTAAATATTGTAATTGCGAAGTACATTCTACTTATTATTGAGTTCTTATTAAAAATATCGATACCCTTTTGTGGATTTATCATGTCAGGTTTGTGAGCAAATCCCCTTTTGTGGATTGGTCAAACCCTAATTAAATGATGTTAATTGAGAAGTCGTCCCCTAGGGGTAATTAAAGTGATTTTAGCCACTAATTGAAGAAGTTGGCCTAGATTGGTAAAGAGACACAACCCTATCACCTAGAAGATACTATGAATAAGAGAGGATGATGTCTCATTCTTACACTTACTCAGTGCACTCATCTAGTGCGCAAGTTTAAAGGAAGTCGTAGTTTCTAGTTGTCGGAAGAAGGAAGAGAGGAAGATTGCTGAGTGTTGGATATTCTCTAGTGTTTTGGCTTATTATCTTGCCATTGTATTGGATATCTATATTAGAGAAGATTTTTTTGGGTACTCTCCCCCATGAGGGTTTCCCATGATAAATGTTGTGTATCTTGTGATTGATTTTCTCTCAGTGATCCTGCATATGCTATTATTGTCTAGTAAATTGAAAAGAAACTTCATAGCTTCTCTAAATTTAACATGGTGTCAGAGCTAAGCTAAAGAGAGCACCTTTCACTGGATAAGAAAAAATTTCACTGTTGTCGTACAAGAAAATTAGGGATTTTTGTTGAAGAGGAATTTTAGCCTAAAAACTTGTAGGGAAATGCGCCCTAGCCTAGCGAACTCATTGGTAGCTTGAGTGCACCTTTTTAGTGGACAAAACTCCCGAAAATTTAAACCCTAGTTTTCATTGGTACCAGAAAACTAGGAAACCAAATGTATCGATCCAGATTTGTGCAAGCTCAGTTTCAAGGGGTAAAAATTGGATTTTCAGAAAACTGACTGCAACAACCTAGTCGCCTCGACCCAGAGCATCTAGTTCCTGGATCATAATTCCAAAATTTGAAAGTTGAAAAATTAGGGTTTCCTCATAAAACCCTAAGTTGATGTTGCAGTTGCAGCTAGTTGCAGTTGCAGCTAGTTGCAGTGAATGTTTTTGTGAAGTGTTGGGACTGTTGTGTTATTGTCCTAGTGCACCTTACCCTAGCAAGATATTGTTAGAGGTATTTATTTACATGTGTTTACAATGCATTATTATTCCAAAGGTACTTGCCAGAGAAGGGATATTTTGTCGTATATCCAAAAGGATCTCAGATCCAGCACATTCAGAGGAATAATGCACCTAAGGTTAGATAATTTTATATGCATCTATTCGTTATGAAATTATCTTGACATATAGGTTGTATGTTGAATTTATTAACATCATACTAACCCTGGGTGAAATTAAAGACAAGGTATTAGATTGAGATTATAGTTTATTCTCTAACTTAGACTTCTATCAAGATAGCATATTGTCTTAGTACATAAGACAGGTTGAAGAAAGCAATTGTCATCTCGAGTGAAGGAGACTTGAAAGAAAATCAACACACTCATTCTTAAGACAAGACTCCAGGTTCCAAGTTTGATTGATTAAGTTGACAAGATTCAAAGTTGCACATGACAAGTTGATAACTACCTCAATACAAGCAAACACCATAGTTGAGGTAGCAGTCTTTGAAAAGTATTATACTTGGTAGCATGTGAGAACATTGAGATAAATGACTATTGTAATCATTTACCAGATACAACTAACATCTCTTCCAGGAGAAACCTCTTGTGTTGGTTCCATGTTACCATGGAGGAACGTTTGATCACAACACTAGAAGAGTGTTGATCTCATTTCATATTGTATTTCTTACTTTTGATCTTTGTTTTAGGCATGCCACAAGTAATATCTTTAAAGGGGCTACTGCGATGATTGTTCTCACTATTGTTTTATTATTATAAAGAGTATTATTCTTGTTTGTTGTTGATCTTGTTTCGGGCAAGCCACAGGTGATAACCCTGATGAAGATGTAGTGAAGGTTGCAGAAGGCAACAAATTATATGAGACATGAAGTAAACTATGTACATGACCATATACATTCATGTACCAAAGAAGATGAAGAAAAAGCTATCTTTTGGAGATTGATTGTAAGGAGTAGAAGAATCCAAAGATGACCGAACATTAGAACAATAACTCACAATAGACTTGTTCAAAGGATAATGAAGCCACCTTGATAGGAAGTTGAACTCGTTTGAAGTATGACTCAGATTTTCATATTAAGACTTGGTATTCAACACCAAGTATATCCTGTAAGAGATTATGAGGTCCTTATAGACTTAGAAGAAATCAAGATTCAGAGTAAGCCTGATCTTAGAAAGAATCAAATGAAGAGACATCTTCCATGATCGAGAGACAGATTCCATTAGAAGATTAGACTGTAGCTTCAGAGACTTCTAGGAGATATGAAATCTCCTGGGAAGATTCCCTTGTTTTAGTGACAAAGAAGAAAGCCAGTCAGAAAGACTAGGATATGGATTTTTTCGTGAGACTAGAAGGGAAGTCAGTGTTGACTTCCAAGATTGATCTAACAGATCAAACATGTTTCATATGTACAAAGAATGAATTGTGTCCAGAGGATTCTTCCAGCAAGAGGGAGAAGACTATGATGAGACACTTACTCCAGTAATTGAAAAAATAGTTCCAGTATTCATGAAGACAACCAAAATAACCATGATTCATATACAGTATGAGATGCGGGGGGGAAATTCCCATATTTAAAATTGAGTGGCAATTGGTACGATACAATAGTCGAACCATGGAAACATGAATACAATAGTAGATAGAGTTACCTCCATGAAAGGAGAAGAGCTATCTTCAGTATCAATTATTGACCCACTCTCAGTTTAAGATGAAGTTGTTGTCATGATGGAGTAGAGGAATTACTCTCAGATTTTAGCAGTCACAGTGAGAATGGAGCATCCATTCTCAGCTTCAAAACAACTACAGGTACAGAGTCCCAGTTCCAAAGGAATAGTTGCAGAGAGATTAGAGGACATACTCTCAAGTAGTGAGATAGATAGTGCTTTACAGAAAGCACATAGAGCTAGCACATGATTTGCATATTAAGTTGTAGTTGAAGTAAGTGTACCAGGATGGTACAATGTAATGTGGAAATTTGGTTTGAAGTTGAAGATATAAAGACTCAGGTCTGCAGGTTGAAGCAACCTCCTAGATCTTGATATGGCAGAATTGACAGTTTCCTAATGATCTTTGGCTTTACCAAGAGTAAAGTTGAATCTAGCCTTTACCGGAAGGTTATGAATGATCATCCAATGATGTTGCTACTATATGTAGATGATGTATTCTTGACAGATGAATAAAATCTCATCACTGATTGTAAGAAGAAGCTCGCTGCAAAATTTGAGATGAAAGACCTAGGCCTAATGCATTATTTATTAGATCTCAAGGAGCTCAGAGAAGATCTTCCTTAACGAAGGGAAGTATGCATTTGAAATATTGAAGAGGTTTGATATGTTGGAGTGTAAATCCATGAACAGACCCATGGAAACAAAGTTGAAGCTCTTGGTTGTACTTTGTTAGAATTGGTTGATGCTACGTTGGATAGACAGATCATTGGATCGTTGATGTATCTAATGAATACCAGGCCAGATATATGTTTTGTTGTGAACACCTTGAGTCAGTACCTGATAGAGCCCAAATGTGTTCACCTTGTTGCTGCAAAACATGTGACAAGATACCTTAAGGGTACGTTGGACTTTGGTCTCTGTTATACTAGAGATCATGGCTTCAAACTGATTGGTTATACAGATTCAGATTGGGTTGGAAGTGTTTCTGATAAAAAGATCACTTCGGGGTAATATTTCAGTATGGGGTCAGCCATGACTTCATGGAAGAGTAGGAAGCAATCCAATATTTCTCTCAACACAACAAAAGTGGAATACATTGTTGCATGTTCCGCCAGTTGTGAAGCCATATGGCTTTGGAAGTTGTTGACAAATCTATTTGATCTGGAGATGGAAGAAATCATGATTCTATGTGATAACCAGAGTTGCATAAAGATGACAGAGAACCCTGTGTTCCATGATAAGTAGAAGCACATAGAAATACGGTATCACTACATTTGTGATATGGTGCATAGAGGAGCTGTCAAGCTCCATGTTTTGGCATAGATGAGCAGGTTTCATATGTGTTGACCAAGCGTATGTCTCGTGTAAAGTTTGAGCACTTCCGAGACAAGCTTGATATACTCCAAAAGGACCTCCCTCGAAAGGGGGAGTGATGTTGATAATACTATGGTATCCTAACCAACAACGGGTAGCTCAGTTAGGATTATATATCCTAGGGGATTGATCATCCCTGGACAGATCTCGAAGGTCTGTTAAGGACGATCTGTCAGAGTACCTATGCATGTATATGTTATTTGTGGTTAGTAGTGGTAGCTTTGTTAGGATTTTTATAATCCTAGGAAATATTATGATTCCTAGGAAGACATCGAAGGTCCGGTAAGGACAGTCTGTCAGAGTACCACGTGGTAGCTTTGTTAGGATTTTATATCCTAGGGAATCTTATGATTCCTGGGCATCTCCTTAGGGACTGTCGGAGTACCAAAAAATGTTGCAACACTGTGATGTGATGATGTTGTTACTCCAGCCTCGTACTTTGATGACATTGTTTCTCCAGCCTCGTGCTGTGATGATGTTTTTGATCCAACCTCGTGTTGTGATGATGTTGTTATCTCAACCTCATGTTGATGATGTTGGTATCTCAGCCTCGTGCTAATGATGTTGCTGATGTTGTTGATGTTGTTGTCTCAGCCTCATGTTGTTGATGTTGGTGTACTAGCCTCATGCTGTTGATGTTGGAGTACCAACCTTGTGTTTGTGATGTTGTTATTCCATCTTTATTCTGAAGAAGATGATGATGATACTTCAACTTCATGCTAAATATGATGATGATGATACTACTTCAACTTCATGTTGAAGATGAAAATGATGCTACTTCAACTTTATGCTGAAGATGATGATAATGTCATTACTTCAACTTCATGCTAAAGATATTGATGATGATGTAGCAATCTTTCACTGATTGATGATGTTGTATTAGTGTTATAATCATTAATGTTGATGCAAAGAATAATGATGATGATGCCATTCCAGCTCCATGATGTGAATGATGATGTTATTGATGATGAAAAAAAATTTCAATGAGAAAAACTTCTGATGATTTATAGATATGCCAGTCAATGTTTCAGATGTTGTTGATGCTGCTACCCTCTCTCTCTCTCTCTTGATGATGTTGTATTGTAGAATGCCCTTCTTGTTAAGGGAGAGTGTTGAAATGTTGTAACTGTGAAGTATATTATACTTATTATTGAGTTATTATTAAATAGATCGATCCCTTTTGTGGATTGATCATGTCAGGATTTGTATATGACACAATCCCCTTTTGTGGATTGTTCAAACCCTAATTAAATGATGCTAATTGAGAAGTCGACCCCTAGGGATAATTAAAGTGGTTTTAGCCACTAATTAAAGAAGTCGGCTCGACTTGGTGAAGAGACACAACCCTAGTGCCTAGAAGCTAGTATAAATAAGAGAGGATGATGCCTCATTCTTACACTCACTCAACTCACTCATCTAGTGTGCAAGTTTGAAGGAAGTCACAAATGCCAGTTCCCTGAAGAAGGAAGAGAGAGGCGCATTTCTCAGTGTTGGATATTCTGTAGTGTTTTGGTTTATTATCTTGGCATTGTATTGGCTATCTATATTAAGGAATTTTTTGTTGGGTTTTCTCCCCCATGAGGGTTTCCCAGGATAAATGTTGTGTATCTTGTGATTTTGTTTCTCTCAGTGATCCTGCATATGTTATTATTGACTAGTAAATTGAAAAGAAACTTAATAGCTGCTATAAATTTAACAATATTTGAATATACAGACCTCCAAATTGAGTGAGACCTATTCCATTGGTTAGGGTATAGACCAAAGTTTTAGTGGTACAAATTTCAAGTTATAAAGTGAAGACAGTGATACGCAGAAGGTCGTACAAATTCGCTCTCCTTAACGGTAAAAAATCCGTACATCTTGTGAAAGTTGACATAAAATTCTCTTGGAGAATCCAATATTGGTCTAACTTGTGGGGTTGGAAAGAAGACACATCAGGCTACCTCATGCCAAAATTTTAGACTCAGAAGGGCCAAAATTGCAGAGCTACATCAGAAGAAAGGTTGGCTAGCAGAACAGTCTCCAAATTAGGGTTTTAAAATGTGTGTTTTTTTTTGGAAATTTGAATATCTTTTGTCTATAAGATCCAATTGGGGTGATTCAAAACGTGGAATAAAGTGGGATAAAAGGAGTATCACATAAATTTGGAATAATCTTACGGATTTTTAGGTATAGATGTATTACATTGTCTCTAAATGTAGGAGCTGTCATTACTTGTCAGCGCTACAACCCAAGGACAATGTGGTTCTTCCACGTACCTAGAGTATATCAGAAGGCCCCTTTTGAATGGTCGTGCATTGGACAACACTACTACGGATTTGAGATCCCATGTACCTAGCGTATATCAGGGGACCCCCTAGAATCCTAAGACCAATCGAGTGAACTATTTGGTCGTCTTGTTTCCATAGTACACCGATAAAAACACTCGGGGATATCACTCTCTAGTACATGGATAGACATATAGTATGGCTAAGTGCATGGAAAAAACTCCTTAGTTAGTGCCCTGAGATATTGGGTTGAGTACCATTGTTGAACCCCGCATGTATATCCGAGAGATATAACACTTGACAGTCCCTTATCTGTGAGGACCTCTGCCTAATCCAATTAGGGATTCCTACCTTACAGTAATACTTGGCCAACATGCCACCACAAAAGGGAACTTCTACACCAAATAAGCCCTCAGAAAATCCTACTTGGACTCTTGATGAAGGTGAAGAAATGTGTAAGGACATAGATGATTTACAAACAAAAGCAGTAACAAAAGATGAACTACAAAGGATGATGGATTCCACTGAAGCTAAGCTAGAAGCGATGATGGTCACTAAGATGGATGGCTTAAAATGGGAGATCATGGAAGGGTTGAAAAAGTTTCTAATAGAGAGGCCACCTGAAAGTGAAAATATATCCCATGAAATTCATGATAAGGACACAAGGAAGTTGAATCAAGAGTGGATAAACTCCATCTTTGGGTGGAAGACCAACCACTTTCCTAATATCGATATGAGGAAGTTTGATGGCAAGGATCCAATCACATGGATACTCTAGATGGAGTAGTTTTTTTATCTACATGATGTGCCTCACACACAAAAGGTATGAATCACATCCTTATATTTAGAACCTAATCAATTTGTGTGGTATCGATGGCTTTGTTCTCACAAATCACTTGTCACTTAGACAATTTTCACGAAAGAAATGATAGCACACTATGAGGATACAAGGAGCAATACCTTCTTCAACCAATTGATAAATCTCAAGCAAAAGGGTTCATTTGTGGAGCACATTGAGAACTTCCATGTTGGCATGTTTTACATGTAGCATATTCTTGTCATTGATGGCAAGTACAACAACGGTGATGGCTCAAGTACAGGAAGAATGTGCCAAGCGGGCACCAAAAGTATTTTGGGAAGACGTAATAGAGCAAGCTCGATAAGATCAGAAGAGATAGTGCAGAGTATGTGTGTTTGTCATTGATGGCAAAGATCACGACCAACAGTGCAAGGATAATGGCATGGAAAAGGCAAGGAAGATCAACAATGATGATGGCATGGAAAGATTAGAAGCGTAACAATGAAGAGCAACAATGATCATTGGATCCCATTCAGAATTCGCGATGACCATCAGATCTGAATCCAGATAGAAGGGGCGAAAAGATGGAGAACAAAACTTGGGCGTTAGATCCGAGCGCAGGGTGTGACCATCATTGAATCCAGGAGAACCTACACATTCTTTAAAGTGCTAGGAGAAGCGGGCTTACAAAATCCTGAATCAGGCACAATGAAGGCTCGTGAATTTGTGAAATGATCCTGGTCGTTGAATCCTAGCTGTTGCATGAAGGTTTGATCTAGAACGTTGATCAAGCACGATGAAGGCCCGTGAAGTTTCTAAATCACAATTCAGAGTGACACGTGGCAGCCACTCAGGTCATGACACATCATTGAGTGACACAAGAGTGACCTCACTACGAGATTTTTGCTTCGAGAGTTTTAGCTTCATCACTCCCGCAAAGTCTCGAAGACTGAAGTCCCAGGGCAGGGGATAGTCGTCCGATAACCAGGGATCGTGGACCATTGATCTGGAGAGCGAAGTGCTTGTTTGATTGGAGAGTGGTCATATATCGTTGTCACATTGTCGAGAGCTGGAGAGCAGATCTATAGAATCCAAGCTCTATTTCGGAGCTCGTGACATGGAGAGTCGAGACGACTCATCACAGAATCCTTGAAATGTGAAAGTGCAAAATACATTTTTGAATAAGGTTGTGGTCATAGCTAGTGGTCACATCTGTGGAAGATGGAGGAAGGAGCTAGTGCAACCAAGCTCCATTTCAGGGATCGCGAGTTGGAACTGTCGAAACACTTCACCATAGGAATGTCGAAATGCCAGAATGTCGAAATGAAAAAAACACCTTTTGGTGCAAGTTTCAGATACCAGGAGTTGGAAGTGTCAAAACACTTCACCACAGGAATGTCGAAATGCCAGAATGCCGAAATGTGAAAAACACCTTTTGGTGCAGGTTTCGGATACTAGGAGTTGGAGGTGTCAAGGACACTCACGACAGGATCCACGAAACACGAAATGTGAAATGCGTGTTCAAAATTAGCCCTTGGTCATAACCAATGGTCACATCGATGAAGGCTCAAGGGAGGAGCTAGCACAAAGCTAATCTCCACTTCGGAGATCGTGACTTGGAGAGTCGAGATGCCTCACAATAGGAATTGTCGAAATGCGAATTGCGAAAGCGCTCTCTGAACAGGCGTGTGGTCACCGCCTGAGGCCACATGTGAAAGGAAAGGTGAAAGGTGCCAAAGGCATAAGGCTCAAGAGGTTCATAGTGTAACTTCCAGAAACCACTGATTGTTTCTACATAGAAAAATCAAAGAGGCCTCAATGTGATTGCTAGAGGAGATGAAGAGTCTCAAGGAATCTGCCAGTGGAATGAAGACCGTTCATAGAGGCGATTGACAGATGGAAGAGCGTTGAAGCCTATAACTACAACAGAGAGGATGAGCTCAACTATGATAGAGAGGACGAAGAGTCTCGACTGCTAAACAGGCTAAGGAATCTCAGCATAACACCCAGTGATGATGAACGCATGGGTATAACCACCAGAGAAGCTGAGGAATTACCATGATGATCAAGAAGAGGACTCGACATGAGGAGAACATGAAAAATAGAGAGAGTGTGTTGATGCTCGAGGGAGTGAAGTCATGGCAATGTGGAGTGGCAGTGAATATCTCGATGTAGAGAAAAATGGCGCTGTGAAGAGCATGTAGAAGGATTGCGGATATGGATGCACAAGGTGCACATAGACTATAGGAATGTAGAACAAAGAAGAGATGGGTGCTGCAATTGAGAGTGATTTAGGTGTGTAGAAGGAAGCAAAGTGCAGCAGTTGAAATGCATAGAAGAGGAATGGTGCATAGAAGGGACATGGCACACAGAGCATGAAAGGTAGAAGAACATAAAGCATAAGGAAGGGGTGCAGGAAGAGACCGATGCAGGTAGAGCAGAGCATTGTAGCAGAACAATGATCAGACTGGGAAGCCATTGATGAACATTATATCACTGTAATTCGTTTCAGTAGCAAAGATTGATATTTAAGGGTGTGTTGGCAGCAAACTCACTTTTTCCTATCGTCTATTAAGCTGCCTACACTAATGTTTTACAAACATCATTTTTTTTCGTCACAATTTCCAATAAACGACATTTTCATTTTTGCGACATTTGCACATTTGTCTTCGTTAAGTTTTCACGACTGTAAGCGTGAAAACTTCTCCTTTCAAATTCGTATTTCGATCATTATCTAAACTGTCAATATCTCTTTTGTCATCATGCTTATTGCGCTCACCTTTTATTGATCATTATATAACTGGCAAGATCCTCTAATCAGTTCTCATACTTCGGTTGATTGTATAACTTGGTTTTATTGAGTTTGTAAGGCATTTAGCATTTGGATTTGCACTTTATATGACTTGCCTGATCATTGATTCTATGAAAATGCATAGGGGTTATGATTAAATTTTTATATATATGTCCTTTGGTATAATCCTTATGTTAATCTTTTCATAACTTTTGGCTTGTCAACTATATGAATATCGTTTGGCACCTTGGTTAAACTTTGATTATATGAACTGATACATTGGTGCATAGTTGATTTTGGCTTTGATTTATAAGTCCGGTGTTTAAACACTATGGCATAACGTTTGCGCGCATTGGTATACACATTTGATTTCATTAGTCGGGCACATGACTCGATGGTTGAATTACTATTATGGATTGAACAGCTATGTAAATCGGCAGTTGTACTTGGATAATGAATATTTTGCATGGCAGACTCCACCACCTTCGCATGCTTGCATTTATGCCTATCCCTTTTTGCTCGTTCATTTCTGTTAAGCTCGGATAGCTTGGCTCCTGCATGTGTTGGTGAATCCAAACCCTTCCCTTACCATGCGTTCGACTCCATGGCACCAGTCGTGCGAGACGCGCCCAATGGCAACCAAGCAATGTTAATGTTTGACAATGCCCGCAGAGACCTGGAGGAAAATGGTTGGCTTCCCTTTATACAATGATTTGAGGGTTTTAACCTTTGTGTAGCACGACAGTTTGCCGTAACCTTCGATGGTTGTCGAGCCAAGGTGGGCGGCATACAGTTAGAGATTGATGAGCAGTTTATCAGCTCTGCTACAACGCTACCTGCCTCGGGATAGCGTTGGTTTAAGAATTGCAAGGTCGAGGAAGTGTCATGGACATTGCTATTTCTATCGCGCAAAGTCACCTCTTGTGACAGAGGTATGCCCATATCTATGCTCAAACCACGATGGCACGACTTATTAATGCTAGTCAAGCAGTTCGTGACCTATGAAGGTCGATACGGACTTGTGTTCCTCTACCACCTGCGTTTGCTGATGATTTTTATAGGGTATCCTCTAAACATGTCTTTCTACTTTCATCATTCCTTGTATAAGATGTCGAAAAATTTTAAGAGGCAGAAGGCTGACGGCAGCCTGTTCCACCATGGGCTTATTAAGCTCATCGTTGTTTATCATTTGAGTTTGCATGGTGATAGTTGGAGGGCTTTCATCGCTCGTAATGGCTTTGAAGACACCGACCCTGTACAGGTTGATAAACCTATGGTAATTGAAATCAAGGCCGAACCACTTGTACCCTTACATCTTCTACTGCCTAAACCCTCGGCCGACCCTGGTGGTGGCTTACTCGACACTGTAACTAAGAGTGCAGAGGCTATTAAGAAGTCTGTGAGTAAAAAACCCAAGGCAAACCTTACTGCTAATGCCAAAGGGAAAAGGAATGCCCAACTCATTTCGAGAATGGCCAGAAACAAATCGAAACCCTCTGGCGAGTCCAACCCTATAGTTCTGAGTGAGGATTCTGATTTTGATGTTGAACGTTTCTTGGCCAGCGAGTACCCCTACTCGCAGGGTTTATGTTCTGAGCCTCCTTATGATTTTGTATCAAACCTTCCCCCCTGCCTAAAGAACGACCCTGACTACCTGGGTATTAAATTGCCTCGTGAAACCCTCAGTCATTGGCCCAAACCCTCGCCTGCTCTGTCTAAACCCACACAGTCACCCTGTGACCAATGTGATTCATGGTTAGAACGATATTACATTGATGTTCCTATACTCCAAACTAAGATTCAATCACTGGAAGATCAAATTGTAGTGCTAACCAGTCAAAAAGCCAAGCTCCAAGCAATAGATACAAAGCAAAAGACAACCAGCTCCATCTTGTTCAAAAACATGGAATCAGTCACGACTGTTGTCAATTCTAAATTGGCATAATCAAGCAGCCTCGTCGCTATACAGGTATGGTTTTGACATCATTTTTTTTTTGTAAATAATGATTTGAATTCATTTTTTAAATAGCTTTGAATGACTCTGTTATAATGCGTGCATTCTATATATAGCTTTGCTTTGAATAAAAAGAAATTTCGATTCGGTATACGATCTGATCATTCCTAGTATAGCAATCGATAGATTTTGATTGGATTTGTGTGGTCTTCGTTTGGATTTGATTGATTGGTTTGCTTTATTGAGTTAACGAAATTAATAGTTTGTCTTCGACTGGATTGGTTTGTATCCGATTTGAAAATGAAGTTTTTCATACTCAGTTTAGAACACAATCATGTTCGGATTTGATTTTGTTATAATCCATATGCTGTGGTTGGTGAACAATTTTATTGAGTTTGGTTGTTACGATATACTCTGTCTTACAATTTTCAAAGTTGAAATACTACTTTGTTCGATTTTAATTTGGGAAACGAACTACTCTGTTTTTATAAAAATAATATGTTCATTTAAGTCAGTGCAGGTGTGCCCGAATCATGGAATGGATTCGATTCGTGACAGCTATGTTAAATCCCAGCCAATTGATTCGTTTGATTGGAACGATTTCGTTTTGATCAAAGTCATTTGCCCATTTTGCCATAACAAATTATGAATTCTATTGCCGATCATTCGAGCCTGTTATGGTTTTATTTGAATTAATTTTCACGCCAGTTTGAATTGATCTATTCATGGCATGAACCATTTGTTGTGTCAACACAGTCATAATGATTGGAATGATCTTGTCGAATTCATATTTCCCGTTGACAAGGCCGCGTAATAGTTGCTTGCCATTTGTTTTGATTATAATCGTTTCAATTGATATCAAAACGATTTCACAACTGTTGGATTTGATTGGTTATGAAACGAATTGATTGACTGTGTTATTTTTACCAAATCTGGTTACGATTCATTTGAATGTAATCGATCTTGCTTACCCCAGTTTGCAAAAATGAATGATCGGATACCTTGTACGCACTCTGCTACACCGTGTTACGTTTTCGTTTGCTATATCGTCACAACCATAACGAATTGTAAACGATCCTGTTCGATTCGATCATATATCCTATTGGTAAAACGGCATAACAAATGCATAATATTTGTTTTTGTATTGATTGCATTGGATGTCAAACGGGTTCTCAACTGTTCGATTATGGTTATGTTGACCCGATCTTGTGGTAACAAAAACAAAACAGAGTATGCCTATCTCTGTAGTCATTTAATTGATTTGGATCCTGTTTGAGTTCATAATGGAATAACGATTTTAGTTTATGATTCGTTCTCAAATAATTATTGGATGTCAATTAAATGGAAATTTTTAAAAGATTTTCGATTAATTTCAATGCTGATTCTGTATCTTTATTTAGACTAGCTACAGAATCAGAGGATTATGTAGCTAGTCTATAGAATTAAATTTTCTATCATTTATTAATAAAAGATCCTTCTAATTTGTTCGTTTTTGGTCCTTTTCAGGTGAATTCAAATTGCATGGGATTTGATTGACAGACTAGAGGATATTTGGATGTTTTATTTTTATTTTAGTTTAGACAACTTTGGGATATCTTCCCAGATCTTATGTAAACAGTTTTATAACTTCCACAGGGAGGTTTTACCCCGTGGAAAAACTTATAAATACTTATTATTTTTTGTAATAAGCATCATCCTCGCTTGTGGGAGAACCAGGATAATGGATATCTAATAGAGACTGAGACAGAAATTGATGTTCTGCTACAGCTTTAGCTTTCATAATATCAATCTTTTGTTTCATGTTTATGTTATCAATTTGCATTTGATTAATGACTACTTTAACCATCTTAGTCTTGTGCAAATGATATGATTTAATTAATATGATCCATATCTGTTTTCTTCTAGTATTTAAAAACATAGCAATTACTTGATTCAATTTATGAATGACAGATTTCTCTTCTTCATCAATTGGATTATTCTGTATAAGTCTTTGCATAATAGGTTTACCTAATTGTAGAGATTTATAAATCATATAATTGTTATGATTTTTATGTCTTGTTTGTCATGTAAACAAACTTAAAGAACATTGCAGCTATCGTTTACGAGAAGCTTCTGGATTATTTGGTGTGAGTTTCCTTCCTTCGATCAGCTAGCATAGTCATCATACACAGGGCAAATCTAGAGCGTTTATCCAGGTTAGTTTGCGATTATTTTCAATAATTTGATTAGACATATTTGTAGTTTAGATTAGTAATTTAGTTTAGTTATTTTTCTGCCTTATTTCTGTTCATAAAATTATAAAAGCAATAAAAATATCTTTTACTGTCTTAGGGCAGAATATTAATGA
>ML798409.1:114133-151325 GCA_009831015.1 Picea engelmannii
AAATCTCGAATCAGGCACAACGAAGGCTCATGAATTTGTGAAATGATCATGGTCATTGAATCCTAACCGTTGGATCGAGGTTTGATCTGGACCGTTGATCAGGCATGATGAAGGCCCGTGAAGTTTCTAAATCACAATTCAGAGTGACATGTGGCATCCACTCGAGTCAAAACACGTCATCGAGTGACGCGAGAGTGACCTCACTCCGAGAGTTTTGCTTCATGAGTTTTAGCTTCATCACTCCCCCAAAGTCTCGAAGGTTGAAGTCTCGGGCAGAGGTTAGTCGTCTGATCACCACGGATCGTGGACCATTGATCTGAAGAGTGAAGTGCTTGTTTGATTGGAGAGTGGTCATATCTCATGGTCACATTGTTGAGAGCTGGAGAGCAAATCTATAGAAGCCAAGATCTATTTCGGAGCTCGTGACATGGAGAGTCGAGACGACTCATCACAGAATCCCCAAAATGCGAAAGTGCGAAATGCATTTTTGAATAAGGCTGTGGTCACAACCAGTGGTTACATTTGCGGAAGATGAAGGAAGGAGCTAGTGCAACCAATATCCATTTCGGGGATCATGAATTGGAAGTGTCGAAACACTTCACCACAGGAATGCCTAAATGTGAAAAACACCTTTTGGTGCAAGTTTCGGATACCGGGAGTTGGAAGTGTCGAAACACTTCACCACAGGAATGTCGAAATGTCGGAATGCCGAAATGTGAAAAACACCTTTTGGTGTAGGTTTCGGATATCGGAAGTTGGAGTGTCGAAACACTTCACCACAGGAATGCCTAAATGCGAAAAACACCTTTTGGTGTTGGTTTCGGATACCGGGAGTTGGAGGTGTCAAGGACACTCACGACAGAATCCCTGAAACGCGAAATGTGAAATGCGTGTTCAGAATTGGCCTCTGGTCATAACCTATGGTCACATCAATGAAGGCTCAAGGGAGAAGCTAGCATGAAGCTAATCTCCACTTCGAAAATAGCGATTTGGAGAGTCGAGATGCCTCATAATAGGAATTGTCGAAATGCAAATCGTGAAAGCGCCTTCTTAACAGGCGTGTGGTCACCGCCTGAGGCCACATGTGAAAGGAAAGGTGAAAGGTGCCAAATGCATAAGGCTCAAGAGGTTCATAGTGTAACTTCAATAAACCATTGATTGTTTCTACACAGAAAAATCAAAGAGGCCTCATTGTGATTGCTAGAGGAGCTAAAGAGTTTCAAGGCATCTGCCAGTGGAACGAAGACTGTTCATAGAGGCAATTGACAGATGGAAGAGCATTGAAGCATGTAACTGCAACAGAGAGGATGAGATTGACTATGATAGAGAAGATGAAGAGTCTCGACTGTTAGACAGGCTAAGGAATCTCAGCATAACACCCAGTGATGATGAACGCATGGGTATAACCACCAGAGAAGCTGAGGAATTGCCATGATGAACAAGAAGAGGAATCGACACGAGGAGAACATGTAGAATAGAGAGAGTGTGTTTATGCTCGAGGGAGTGAAGCCGTGGCAATGTGGAGTGGCAGTGAATATCCCGATGCAGAGAACAATGGTGTTGTGAAGAGCATGCAGAAGGATTGTGCATATGGATGCACTAAGACTATAAGAATGTAGAACAAAGAAGAGATGGGTGCAGCTGTTGAGAGTGATTCGGGTGTGTAGAAGGAGGTAGAGTGCAGCAGCTGAAATGCACAGAAGAGGAATGGTGCATAGAAGAGACATGGCACGCGGAGCATGAAAGGTAGAAGAACATAAAGCATAAGGAAGGGGTGAAGGAAGAGATCGATGTAGGTAGAGCAGAGCATTGTAGCTGAACAATGATGAGACTGGTAAGCCATTGATGAACATTATATCACTTTAATTCGTTTCAGTAGAAAAGATTGATATTTAAGGGTGATAAGGAGGTGTTAGGGAGGACTGTTGTCCTTAGAGGTTCAAGTGGGTTCTTGAACACAAGGAGTTGTAGCTTCCATCTGGTTGCAGTGAGAGAAACCAGGGTGGCAGGGAGGTGCAAGGGAGAACATTGGTTCTCTGATATACAGGTCGGTGCCTGTGTAACTGGAAGTTAGTTCTTCCATCCAGTTGGTGCTGGAACTCTTAGGGAGTTGGTGCTTCCTTCTAGTGGGTGCTGGAGAAACCAAGGATTTGGTGCTTCCTTCTAGTTGGTGCTAGAGAAACCAGGGAGTCGGTGCTTCCTTCTAGTGGGTGCTAGAGAATTCAGAGAGTTGGTTCTCTCAACAAGTAGAAGCTTTCAAAACAAAGGTTGTAGCCTCATTATGAGTTGGTTCTCATAAGTATGATAATGTATAGCATGTAAAGATTACTTATCATATAAAGAAGAAGAGGTTTTTACCCTTTATGGGTTTCCTCAAGAAATATCTGTCACTGTGTATCTCATATGTGTGAATGATGTTGAATGTTCTATTGCTTACTTCCCTGCATTATTGTGATTGGCATTGAGTGCTCTATAAAGAGTTTAAAATAAGCAAAATTGTTTAAGCACGATAACAACTGATTCACACCCCCCCCCCTCTCAGTTGTCCAACATTCCAAAGATTGAATATAAAGGTAACGAATATTCTAGATGAGAACCTAATTGATGTCTTCATAGGAACTTTAAAGGATAACATTCAACATAAGGTTCACCTGTGGGAACCCAAATCATTGGAGAATTCATTCAGGGTGGCGAGAAATGTTGAAAGTAAAAATCTACCTATGGCTACTAGAAGGACCACCCCTAACACCTATCGAGGGAATAATGTTCCTTCTTCTAAACCATCTCAACCTACAAGGTTTACACCTCAACAATTCGAGGAAAGAAAAGCAAAAGGTTTATGCTTTAATTGTGACAACAAGTACAATAAGGGACATAAGTGTGGTGAGAAGAAATTATTCTACATAGATTGTGAAGAGGAAGAAGAGCAAGAACCATCTCAAGATGAAGATGTAGAAGAGATTTCTTCGGAAGAGATGACTTCCACCATATCATGTCATGCATTGAATGGAATTAGCACTCCTCAAACCCTCAAGATAGAAGGATATATCAAAAAGAAAAAGGTAATAGTGCTAATAGATTCTAGTAGTACTCATAATTTCATTCATTGTAAATTAGCCAAATCTCTCAATTGATTTATATATTCAGTGCCATAGTTTCAAGTAATGATTGCAAATGGAGGAACTATCAATTTCTCAAGAAAATGTCATAAGATCAATCTTACTATGGGGGAATATTTAATGAATAGTCCAATGATTGTTATACCCTTGGGTGGTGTTGATGTCATACTAGGGGTCCAATGGTTACAATCATTGGGAACACTAGATTTTAATTTTCAAGAACTTTTAATGAAATTTTCATTGGAGGGAAAGGAATTTGAGTTAAGGGGTATCACAAGGAAACCCAGTAAGGTGGTAAGCTCTAATGGCATGAAAAAACTATTGAAAAAGGTGCATCTAGATGTAATTGTACAACTATGGTCACTATATGTTCAAACATCTAAGCCATCTATTCCCCTAGATCTCCAAGGGATCAATGATAAGAATTCCAAAGTATTTGAAGATATTTCCATAGGTGTTCCACCCACTCGCGATCATGATTATGTTATTCACTTAATTCCTCGGAGAGTTCCTCCTAACATCAAGCCTTGCATATAACATTATGCCTAGAAGAGTGGAATTGAGTGTATGGTTGAAGAAATGTTAGAGGTTGGCATTATTATACCTAGCTAAAATTCTTACTCTGCACTGGTGGTAATGGTACTCAAGAAACATGGCTCATGGTGTATGTGTTCATATTATAGAGATCTCAACAAGATCACCATTAAAGATAAGTTTCCCATTCTCGTCATTGATGAATTGTTAGATGAAATACATGGAGCAATCTACTTCACAAAGTTGCATCTTCATTCGGGGTATCATCATATTAGAATGAAGGAAGAAGATATCTCAAAAACAACATTCAGAACTCATGAAGGTCATGATTTTTTTGTCATGCCTTTTGGCCTTACAAATGCACCTTCCACATTCCAAGGGTTGATGAATTCCATTTTCAAGTCCTTCCTTCAAAAAATTTTGCTAGTATTTTTTGATGATATACTAATCTATAACAAGTCTTGGGAACATCATGTTTGACATGTTGACAGGGTGCTACAACTACTAAAGGAGAAAATACTAGATGCCAAACTGTCCAAATGTTTCTTTGGAGTGAAGGAGGTAGAGTATTTGGGTCATATTGTATCTCATGAAGGTGTCAAGGTAGACCCTAACAAGATTAAAGCCATGATGGACTGGTCGATTCCCAAAACATTGAAGAATATCAGAGGATTTTTGGGTTTGACAGGTTATTGCTGCAAGTTTTTTCAGAACTATGGAAGAATAACAACACCTTTAACTGCATTAACTAAGAAGGATGCATTTTCATGGACTCTGTTAGCACTCTGTAAATCTATTCGGCTGATAAACAAACGACGAAGGTAACTTTTTCAACCAACTTTGAGACCCAAAACTAGCCTTTCGGATCTGGAGAGGGATCTCTCGTAAATGGCGCGGTCTCTGTGCAGGATATGACTTTGAAAACAATGGCTATATTTAACACCGATGGTAAAAGGTTTTCTGGTAATATTGACGCAGAAAAGTAAAACTTGGCCTATGGGGTAGATCTAAGGAAAAGACGGAACAAATGACTCAGTGACTGGATTTGAGAGGAAAAGGATAGGCAAGCAACAACCTTCAGTGTAAACCGTAAAGTGTGGTGGTAGAAAAAACACAGGAAGCAACTCAAGAACGTCGTTGTGGATGAATTCAGAGTTAGCTTAAGAGGAAACTGTTTTGTCTAAGTGGCGCGAACAAGGGGCGATGTACAATGAAACCGCAGGTTCGAAAAGTCGTTCTGAAATAGACAGTATAAGATATGAAATAAAAGGTAACAGGGAAAACAAACGCAAAGAAAGAGACACAATACATCCGACTGTCACAACTATATCCTTTTCATCAAATCACAGGACCTTTGCATTAAATTTCCGTCAAAAACTCAAATTACATACAATAGCAGTCGTTTACTCAATTTGCCAACCAACCCTATTTACGTGAAAATGATCCCCATATATAGAAAAATAATTTCATGCTTGGATGCTAGGGTCGAACTATTCCCTCCTAGAATCATGGATCTGTTTTCTTTGAAAGAGAACAATAACTTCAACGGATTCACTAAAAATAGGAAACCCGACTTTTCCAAATCATAATCGTAATTGAGATATTCTTTACAATAATTGATTATGATCAAAATTCGACCCTATGGTTGTGATAAGTCATCATTTTCACTACCGGACACTCTGTCATCCCTGCATAGCAAGTTTTCTACGCAACAGTAACCTACAGCAAAAACGCAGCAGAATGCACAACAAACTGGGAAAATAGGCGTTAAATATGACATCGTATCTCACTGATAAAACACTATTTTTAGAAATTGAGAGATTTTTTTGTATTTATGCTCGTTATAAAGACAAACCTCTCTTGGTTTCTTTAAATTCATCTCCAGATGGCCGAAATATGTGTCACAAAAACATGTCTCGGATAGGAAACCATGAAAGTTGAAAAATAGGGCTCAAAGATTCCTTCAAATATCCCAATCCGTGACACATTTTTCAAATATGAGAGAGGTTTTTATTATTTGGTTTGTCCTCGACAAAAACCTCTCGGGGATTTTAAAAATTCCTCTCTGGTTGGTCATAAATCGATCTTGAATTTGACCACTAAACCAGTTATTTGCGCAGTGCAACCTGTAGTCCGTGTACTAGAAAAATCCACTGTGCGACAATATCCTATGCGCGATAGAATCCACTGCATGACAACATCCTATGTGCGACGAAATCCACTACGTGACAACATCCTATGCATGACAGAATCCACAGGGTGACAAAATTCTATGAGCGACGAAATCGACTGCGCAACAACATCCTTTGCACGACGACATCCTCTGCATGACATAATCCACTGCACAACAACATCTTATGCGCAAAAACATTCTCTGCATGGTGTGCAATGAATTTTGCAGCGCGCAGTTGCAAATGGAAATGGAACAAATAAATGATCAGCTTCCTTTTGAAAATGACCCTTGGAGATTTTAGATGTTGCTAGTCATAAAAACAATATGGGTGCTAATATACATGACTTTGCAAATTGTTGACAAACCTATAACCTGAGCTATGAAATTCATGGCACTAATAGACTCTAGAGTCAACTCAAGCTTTTGAACAACTTAAAGAGGCAATGTGCAAATCTCATGTCTTGACCACTCCAAATGTGATGCCTCGGGAAATGGCATTGGTGTTTTTCTAATGCAAGAAGGAAGCATCCTTGCTTTTGAAAGCCGACCACTCAAGGGAAAGGACTTACATAAACCCATTTATGAAAAGGAAATGATGGAAATACTACATTCATTGAAGCAATGGTGCTCTTACATAATATGCAGGCACTTCAAGGTCAAAATAGATCATGAAAGTCTTAAATACTTCTTGGAACAAAGACTATATTCAGAAGATCAACAAAAATGGGTGACCAAGATGTTGGGTTATGACTTTGAAATCATCTATAAAAAAAGGGAAGAAAAATGTTGTGGTAGATGTGCTCTCAAGAAAGGATGAATATGTTGAGGAATTTCTCTATGCTATCTCTATCATCCAACCTGATTGGATAACATAAACAAGGGATGAATGGAAGAATGACCAAGAAGTTTGGACTCTCATTCAAAGGTTGCAACAGGATTCGAGTGCATTCGATACATTTACATGGAAAAATGATTCATTATGGTACAAATTTCACTTATATTTATGTAATAACTCTTGACTCAAACAAAAGGTACTTTTGGAATCGCACACCTCTTTGATAGCAGGGCACTCAAGATTTTTGAAAACCTATCAAAGGGTCAAGAGGGAATTTTTTTGGGATGGCCTTAAAACTGATGTTCAAAGGTTTGTGGCAGAATGTTTGGTTTTCCAACAAAATAAGGTTGAAATAATTAAGACCTCGGGTATTTTATAACCATTATCCATTCCAAGTCAGCATTGGGAGGAGGTTTCCATGGATTTCATCACAGGGTTACTGAAGTCTGAAGGAAAGTGTGTCATCATGGTGATTGTTGATATACTTACCAAGTACGCACACTTTTGTGCACTCTCTCATCCTTTCAAAGATAGTACAGTTGCTACCACATTCATGGAGACAATTCAAAATCTACATGGAAGCCCAAAGATTATTGTAAGCGAAAGAGATCCCATCTTCACTAGACATTTTTGGAGAGAATTATTTTCTTGTTTGGGTACTCAATTGGCTCATAGCTCATCTTATCATCCTCAATCTGATGGACAAACTAAGATGGTGAAAAAATGTCTAGAAGGCTACCTTCATTTCTTTGTCTCTGATAAACAAATACAACGATTCAAGTGGTTACCCTTAGCATAATGGTGGTATAACACTTCCTTTCATACTGTATAAAAAATGACACCATTTATGGTGCTTTATGGACATCACCTATCGTCCATCACTTCTTCTCTAAAATAAAAATCTAACGTTCAAGCAGTGGAAGATCACATTAAGAATCAACAACAATTTCTCCAACTCTTAAAGGACAACCTAACCATGGCACATAATCGCATGAAACAACAAGTAGATCAACATGGTAGTGAAAGAAGTTTTGAAGTAGGGGATTGGGTATTTTTAAGATGAAAACCATACAAGCATATGTCCCTCAAGAAATCTAAGAAGGATAATAAATTATCACTGAAGTATTATGGCCCTTATAAGGTGTTGCAAAAGATCGATACTATGGAATACAAATTGGAGTTGCATGCATGTCCGCGAGTACACCTAGTTTTCCATGTTTCATGCTTAAAGAACATTATAGGTGACAAGATCTCAGTTCAAACTATATTGCCAGAACTTGACGAGGAAGGAAAAATCATATTGGAACTTGAAGCTATCACTGACACAAGAATTCGCCAGTTGGGGAATAGATCAATTTCAGAGTATCTCATTAAGTCTAAGAAACTACCTGTTGAAGATTCCACGTGGGAAGATGAGTCTTTTATACATAAACATCCAAAACTACTCAAGCGTTCAGGAAAACACTTGTATGAAGGGGAGGGGCATGTTAATCCCTAGATCATGGCACATTACCCCTTAATTGGGGCATATTACATTAGTATTGTTATTTTATTTATGTCAGCTTGGGTCCATTACTTGTAATTGTACCTCCTAGTCTTCTATATATACCAAGGAGACCTTTTCATTTGGAATAATCTTGTATTTGTGAATTCTTGTGATGTATAAGGAGGTTGCCCCTCGAAGAGGCTTATTATCTGAATTTCTCTCTTTGTCAAATCATGGAGTACTTATTCTGAGGTTTTTATGCTATTTTGATATTTGGTTCTTAATAATTCCATCCACGATGTGTCAACAAATCGAATGTGTGAGTTTCATGCATCACTATCATGAAATTCTCTCTACGTGATTCATTGAAATAAGCTCATCAAGCCACGATCACAACAGATAGGAACTGCAAAATATCCATGCTTTGTTTTCTAGTTGTTTTGTTACACAATCTGTAGGCTATGGATCTAAGGGAATACTTGTAATGTTATATAAACTTCAGGTTGAAGCCTATGAGACATGATAGAGAATGGTTGTAATGTTATTTTGTTGATACTAATGTAACAAAGATTATGAGAATTAATACAAGTTTCGTTGACTGACAAACTTATGCATTGTGAGTGTTGAGTCTTTAGTTTAGATCTGTAGTGTTTTCAACAACGTTATCCAAACCAGGAGGGCCTACCTATGAGGTTTACGTTGCTTAATTTATAGTCAACTTTTATTTGATTTAAGAAGGAAATGTGATTTCAATTATAGTCATTTATTTTCTCATAGCATTCAATACAAGTTATGAATCTTGATTTTATAGACTGTGGGAATACTAGTGCACAATTTTTTAATTGAATAAGATTATCTCATTTTATTACAAAAACCTTCATTTTACATGATGATTGAAAGACTGTAATAGACATTGCAATTGATAATTTAGTAGATCAACAAACTCAAATGCATGGAATTATTTATGTAGTGTTGCATTAGTTATATTAAAATCATTTATATTGTAGAGTAGTAAGAAGTTAGTATTGCATTTGTTCATCTAGGAACTAGTCATAAACTAATATATAGTGTATGCACTTCATAAATTTAGGAATCTGAGATTGATGAATTTAATGTAACATAGTTTGATCAATTGAACTGACTAGCATTTTTGGCATCATTGTTGGGGAAGTGAAAAAATGAAGTAGTTTCTCTTTTTAATAGTATCATTTTAAATGCATATAGGAATGAATGCGTGGGGAGAGTGGCGGTAAGATGCAAAGACAACTTTACTATAAAATTTTATGGTATAATAGATTGATGCATTCATTATAAGTAGATATGTAGTGAGTCTCTCTTCACCAATTTAAATCATGATAAGTAGAATGCATGAACATATGTAGAGATCCTAGAGGTATATTTACTAGGGGTAGGACTACACCAACCACCAATTCACCCGGTTATTGCACAATCTGTAGGTTGGGAAAAACCCGACCCAAACCACAATATTGCGACAACTAAGAGAACACCTACCCAATGTCACCTTAGATAGGTATTCTCATCGCTTTAGTGATGATGATAATCACCACAAGGGGGGAATCTCAGGTGGTCCTAGGGAGAAATGAGAGAGAAAGTGAGATGATGAAATGAAATCCACTATAGGTCAAGTTGTTGCATGGAAGAAGGCTTTAGGATGAGTCTCGAGAGTGGTTTAAGGTTGCCAAGTCCTTGGGTACATAATGAGAGTGTTTGTAGCTGCATGAGACACAAGAAAAACCAACTATACGCAGTATATGTTAGGTGGAAAATCAAGTTAATCTTGTTGTCCCTAATTGCATCAATCAACAAAAATATATATCAACAATGAAATCAAGCAACTATCATAGATTTAACCACTAAGGATCAAATATTAGTTGAGTTATGAAGCATAAACATGTAGATAAGTTCTCGACACTTTAGCACAACTTTAGTGGTATTAAATGACTGTAATGATAAGTTTTCAAAGTAATAACAATGGATTAGTAGCAAATTTTCACGGTCAAATTGTAAGTTAAAGTCAAGAAAAGTAGATGGTTTGTTGCAGACCTAATGGTTGTATCTTTTAAATTGTTATAGCTCTAAGAAAATCAAGAGAACTAAGATTCCCTAGAGAGGTTAGCAACCTCAAGGCATCCACACAAGATTCCAACTTGAATAAGATTGATATCTCACCAAAACAAGTTTACCAAGGAAAACAATTTATTTCTCCAATGCAAAAAATCAGATTGGTGCCTTTAAAATATGGGTGAATGGAGTCTTTAAGTAACAAATTAGACCAACAAAATCTCTAGGGGTGTAAATCCTCTTACTCCCTAGGGCATGCCAATCAAACTAGGGTGAGTCTAGGAGGGCGTACACACTCGTACTTCTCCTAGAAACCCTTGAAAAAAATGACTTATAAACTTAGAAAGTAAGATGAATATTAATGGAGGGTGTATACAACATAATCCTCCTAGGGTTTCAACCAACAATAACCAAGAACAAGTTATTAATAACTAACAAATGCATATTTTCCTTACCAATTCCAAGAAAAGGAGAGATCAAACCCTAGTTCACCAAGCAATTACCATCCAAGAGCAAGTAAAGAAGCCTCCAAGAGGTGCACACCACTTAGCCACATGCATTCACCAAGAGATAACACCAAAACTCATTTCCAAGAGAGAGAGATACCAAAAATGCTCAAGTATATCGAAAATTTCAGCCAAGTCTTCTCACAATGGGAGAGCTATGATAAAAAATGAAACAAAGTTGATCACTATTTATACAAATCCTCTAAACATAGTTTGTCCACAAAACTTAGGGTAAAACACAAGACAAGGTGTTAACACATAAGATTGTATGGGTAAAAACAATTCACCCTAGTTTTGTTCTTTGATTCATAAGGTTGATAGGACATAGGTGTTGATTCTTTAGGTTGTAATCAGAAGTTAGATTTGATTTCCGAATGAATAAGGCTATGTATAGCCTTGGTCTAAAATTTGAGCTATGAGATTGTTATCATGACAGGTAAAAATCCTCATGAGTCATACCTTTGGTTTTTTATATCATTTCCTTGACATGTCATACATCCAGGTTGTACTCAAAGTCTCCCTTTTGTCACTATAAATCCATTCAAGTGTGCAAGCTATATTTGAGTAGGCACTGCAAACTAGTTGAGGAAGAGGGTTGTGGGTTGGATAGGTTGCAAGAATCCTAGTGTAAATTCAAAATTACCAGCATCAAACTCAGGGTCATCATGTACTCCATGAGATTTTTTGTCTCGTTTGGAGGTCAGGAAGGGTTTGGCTAGTTGATATTCATTTGGCACTACGAACTGGCTCAGGCGCTGCGAATTTAGACAAGCGCTACGAAATGCGCTACGGAATGTGCTGTGGAAACTCTATTCTAAGACTATTGAACTGGTATTTTTTACCAGTTGACTTCCAGAAGGATTTTCGGGTGAACCAGGATGAATTTTCAAAATGCAAAGGAGGTTATTGTCAAGCACGAAACCAAGATATCTTTGAGCCCTGATTTTTCAGTTTTAATGATTTATTGTTTGAGACATGTTTTTGCGACACGTATTCCAGCCAACTGGATATGAATTTCAAGAAAATGAGAGTGGTTTTTCTTTAGAACGAGCTTATCTACAAAAACCGTTCTCATATTTTACATAGTTGTTATAGTTTGAGAATTACAAGTGGAATTTTGAATCCTATTTTTCAGAATATCGCTTCCTGAAAAACAAGAAATCAATTAAAACGTGTCATTCTATGTTTGTAATTGTTTCTATTTTGGGAAAGGGGTTGGAGTTCGAATTGGTGAGCTGGAAAGGACCTATAGTTCTATATATTTCATGGTACAAGAGTAGAGTATGGTTATAAAGAGCTAAGGGAGAAGGCACAGTAATAGTAAATGAATTGTTTTGTTTTTGCAGCTCTGTATGCCTCACTGAAGATCATGTATTTCAATTGATGTTGCTAATACTAATCTAGAATAGAGTTATTTCCTTTTATTATAGTTTATGGTTATGTGTGAAGGATTCATGCTATTGATTTTATGCAACAAAGGCTTTGACTATGTGAAATCATCATCATAAACTTCTTTTAATTCCTGAAGTAGGAGGATCTTTATTTCTGGAATTTTCTTCAGGGATTAGTCAGTTGGACCAGATGTAGACCTACACTATTCTCTTTATGTTTCTTCCTCATTCTTCTTTGCAAATTTTATCTTGTTGTTGTTCAGATTTGGATTAGACTTTCTCTATGGGAACATGGTTTGATGTAGGCATCATTGTTCACTAATGCACGATTGTTATTAGCTCCCTCACACCTTTCAAAAACACACATGTTGTTACATTTACCATTACAAATCTATTTGATGGGTACTGGGCTTATCCTCTAGCAGCCTGAGGGTGACTCTCAGTGCTAAAAAATTTGGCTTCGTTGTCGAGGATGAAGTTGAAGATCTTCCTTGGGTTGTACAACACATATTACGACCAATTCTTGATGGTGAGAAAGGATTGGTGACAGAAAAGACTTCATTTTTTCACCATGGCGACTCCACACATTTGAAGAAATTACTGGTGATTCAAATCAGTTACATAACTCCACTGAGGAATGAGCTCAAACAGAAAATGGGAGGAAGACACAGGAAGTCTAGGTATCAAGATGTTAGTTTCCTTCAAGAGCTCCTATTCTTTTTTATCAGTTCCTTCTTGTTCTTTCCTTCATATGTCAGGATAATCATCCTTTGCTTTGTTTATTCTAATGACCATAAACCCATTATTGTATATCCCTCTTTGAAAGAAGAAGATCTCCATTCTTCTTACATAGTTGATGATAATCCCAGTCCTTCATCTGAAACATATGAGAACAATTTTTAT
Organism: Picea engelmannii; assembly: GCA_009831015.1. NCBI lineage: Eukaryota > Viridiplantae > Streptophyta > Pinopsida > Pinales > Pinaceae > Picea > Picea engelmannii. The sequence goes on from ML798409.1 coordinate 127,163, forward strand.
ATTCAAATACTTCCTGAACATGATCAACCTTGTAACCATGTGAATGATACAATTGATTCACCACCTCCTCTTATCATAGTACCATCTTCTACCACCACTGCTGGAATATGCAATCAGTCCATTGAACCTCACTTTCATCCCACTGCTGTCCAAACAAGAATCAAAGATAATATGTTTAAACCCTTAAGGATATAATCTCATCTTCATCCTTATCCTCTTGAATTCTGCAAGTATTTTCCCCGGTTTTCTGGAGAGGATCATGTTACAGCTGAGAGGCATTTGGGAGCCTTTGAGAACTGTGTTGATCAGTCTAAGATAGTACATGAAGATGTTACCATGAGATTGTTCTCCAAATCCTTGTTTGGAGATTTTGTTGTGTGGTTTGAAGGTTTGGTAGTTGATTCTATTGGTTCTTGGATCGGGCTATGCAACATCTTTTTAAAGTATTGGGGTGAGAACAAGTATAAATTATTGTCTTGTAATACTCAAATCGAATTTTTGGCCATCAAGTTGCGCCCAATCCACTCAAGCGGGGCCCCATCAAGCCTTCCTCTTTCATTTACGGACATTTAGACCCCTCAAGCTATATCCCTGCTCAGATTCAGATGTTGTCACTCAACAGTCCCTTAGGGCCCTTTAATGAATTATTCAATCTATCTCTCAGATAGATCCCTGGATCAGTACCTCATTGATTTTAATGCTTTGAGGAGAGGGGAAGAAGAAGCTATGGTTGTATTCAACATAAGGTTTTATAGAGTTTATCATAACATGCCATTGGAGATCCGACCTTCCGAGGCTGTTGCCATGGTGTACTATTTAATGGCTCAACATTCAAAGCTTGTCCTTCTCCTGAGAGAAAGAAAATCTTCATCTTTAAGAAGGTTGTTTGAAGATGCAAAGGAAGTCAAGGAGAATATTCTGGCTTGCAAGTGGATTCAAGATCAAACATACTTTGAAAATCTGCGTGCACATGAACAACAAGACTGTGAGTATATTTCAGATTTGAAGCTGCAAGAATGTAAGTATGAATAATATTTGGGACAACATTTGACAGTTTCTTCAAAGTTTTCATATTTTTATATGGATCGGGATGTACATCATGCTTATGTTCATTTTCAAAATCAGTTTGAGCATGAAGTGGTGGATGATTGCATAGATAACTATATGTTTTTAGTTGATCATAGTCAGAATGCTTTAAGTCCTTCTATGCAATTATCATATGATCATGTTTATGAAGAGAAAGCTGCCATTCTTGATGATCAAGAGTTGCTCGTGAAATCACAGGGAGGTCATATCTTTCTTAGAAAAAGGGAATTTATGCAATGGAAATCATCTTTTCTCAATCAACAGTTTTGTGACTATGGTTTTGAGGATCCAATAGCAGCCTTGTTGGAGTCATACTTTTGAGATTCTCTGAAATTTTCAAATTTTATCATTTCACAGACATTTGTGGGTGAGTATGGATTTATGAAAGAGTCTATATTGTTGTTGTTATGTTCTTGTTATTATTCATTAATCAGTAGCAGAGACGAGATCATTTCAATCTTAAAATTACTTGAATGGTTGTTGTGGAAGTCTGCCTTTACCTCATCAGTTGGAGATTTGGTTAGAGGTAGGGTAGTGTAGGAAATAAGATCGCTTCTCGAGCATTTGCTTTCATTCGGTTTGCAGCAGGTTTATCAGTCAGTTTGCTTAAATAAGTGGCATATTTTGGCAGTGTTTCAGAGGTTAGTTGAAAAGATGACTCCATAGCCCAATGGATAAGTAAACTAGAACTGTATGTTCTTGGCAGCTCATAGGGAGCATGCCATCCCCTGTGGAACCATATGTTAACACATAAGATTGTATGGGTCAAAAAAATTCACCCTAGTTTTGTTCTTTGAGTCATAAGGTTTATAGGACATAAGTGTTGAGTCTTTAGGTTGTAATCATAAGTTATATTTGGTTTCAGAATGAATAAGGCTATGTATAGCCTTGGTCTAAAATTTGAGCTATGAGATTGTTATCATGACAACTAAAAAGCCTCATGAGTCATACCTTTGGTTTTTTTATATCATTTCCTTGACATGTCATACATCGAGGTTGTACTCAAAGTCTCCCCTTTGTCACTATAAATCCATTCAAGTGTGCAAGCTATATTTGAGTTCTGGGTTGGATAGGTTGAAAGCATCCTGGTGCAAATTCAAAATTATTAGCATCAAACTCAGGGTCATCAGGTACTCCATGAGATTTTTTGTCTTGTTTGGAGGTTAGGATGGGTTTGGATACTTGATCTTCCTTTGGCACTATGAAATGGCTCAGACGCTGCAGATTTAGACAGACACTACGAAATGCACTACAGAATGTGTTGTGGAAACTCTGTTATAAGACCGTTGAACTGGTATTTTTGACCAGTTGACTTCCAGGAGGATTTTCGGGTGAACCAAGATGAATTTTCAAAATCCAAAGGAGGTTATTGTCAAGCATGGACCCAAGAACATTAACCACTTTCATTTTTCACACGAGCATCACGAATTGGGAGATTCGAAGGAATATTTGAGCCCTATTTTTTCATTTTTCATGATTTCCTATTTGAGACATGTTTTGTGACACGTATTCCAGCCAGCTGGAGATGAATTTCAAGAAATCGAGAGAGGTTTTTTCTTTAGAATGAGCTTATCTACAAAAATTGTTCTCAGATTTTACATAGCTATTATAGTTTGAGAATTACAAGTGGAATTTTGAAGCCTAGTTTTCAGAATTTCGCCTCCTCAAAAGCAGGAAATCAATTAAAACGAGTCATTATCTGTTTGTAACTGTTTCTATTTTGGGAAAGGGGCTGGAGTTCGAATTGGTGAGTTGGAAAGGACCTATAGTGGTATATTTTTCATGGTACAAGAGTAGAGTAGGGTTAGAAAGAGCTAAGGGAGGAGGCAGAGTAATAGAAAATGAATTGTTTTGTTTTTGCAGCTCTGGATGCCTCACTGAAGAGCATGTATTTCAATTGATGTTGCTAATGCTAATCTGAAACAGGGTTATTTCCTTTTTCTTCTAGTTTTTGGTTATGTGTGAAGGATTCATGCTATTGTTTTTATGCAGCAAAGGATTTGACTGTGTGAAAGCATCATTATAAATTTCTTTTCATTCCTAAAGTAGGAGGATCTTTATTTCTGGAATTTTCTTTAGGGATTAGTCAATTGGACCAGATGTAGACCGGCACTATTCTCTTTATGTTTCTTCCTCATTCTTATTTGAAATTTTAATCTTTTTGTTGTTCAGATTTGGATTAGACTTTCTATGTGGGAACATGGTCTGATGTAGGCACCATTGTTCATTGATGTACGATTGTTATTATCTCCCTCTCACCTTTCAAAAACATGCTTGTTGTTACATTTACCATTACAAATATATTTGATGGGTAATGGGATTATCCTCTAGCAGTCTAAGGGTGACTTTAAGTGCTAACACAAGGGGTCAACAACCCTTATCTAAATCCTCTTTACAAAAATAATATTATTTAATTCATACTTTGCACATAAAAGAAACCCTGGAAACATGATGTCACCCTCTTTTTGGACAACATTTGACACTTTTGGTCAACTCGTTGAGTTGGAGAAGGAAATACTAGGCCTCCAAAGGACAATAGTCTTAAACCAAGACATTTCTTCCTCGATCCATGGGCCTCTTCCTTCAAAACGTGCCAAGTGTTTATCATGACCACCAAACCCTAGCCCTAGGCAACATCAAGCCCCAAAAAGGTGAAGGTTTACCCCTTTCAAGCAAGTTGTTTGGCATGTAAGGGGTGGAAAATATCCTCTAAGGTGTCCTATAGGCCTCCAAAGGAATTTCATCGCCATCTTGTGTGTGGGCCATTGAAATCCAACTTGTGGGTTTCAAGCCCCATGGAAGCCCAAGCTAGGCTTGTTCTTCCAAAACTTTCCCCGGCTGGGTCTTGCACAGACAAATGGATACTCCCTCCAAGGATTTCAAGAAAAATGCATCATGATGAGTAAATCAAATCAATAAAAGATTCATCTAATCATGTACATCCAAACCACCTCATCAAAATAAACCAATGCTCAAAGACCCTATGCAATTTGCCAAGTTTAGGTATGGGAGGGTTGACAAAACGACCTATTGGGTGAATCGTTCCTCAAGTTTAGGAGTGTTTCCCAAGGGGACCTCCTTCTAAGTGATGCGTATGAGGTGTCATGGATAGGGGGGATACTTTTGGGTGTGGGGTTCATGACATATAAGGGGTTGTAGTGTCTCAACTATGGGTGCCTTGTAGAGGGTCTGCTACACCTTCGTTTGCAATGCAACCTTTTTCCAAGCCCATTTATTTCCTTTTAATCTTTCAAGATGTTTCTAGGTTGAATCCAAGGTGGGGCTTCTACCTAAGCATGAAAAAAAAATCCCACCTTGAGTCTACCCTGGCCACATTATCCTTCCCCAAGTTGAAAACATGTGTGGGGCTTCTACGTAAGCATTAAAAACAGTGCCCACACATGCTCCACCTTGGTTGACATTTTGTATTAGTTATTTTTCATGGGTTCCGTCAATTTCTTATGAGAGACATTTCATTGTCCTCCGAATAGTTGGGCAAGCATCTAGAAGGTTAGTAATTGGATTTTATCTTTTTCCAGCTACAAGCCTCCACACCTTCAGCCCCTTCTTCCCATTAAATGAGGGACAACCACTTCTTGAGTCAGTACACCCGAAAATCCCAAAAGATAAGAAGATGAGGGGATGAAGTGTGGAAAGTGACAAGTATGGTAGGGAATAGCACAATGACTCGTTCAGAATACCTCCAAAGGGTGACCCACTTGCTAGGGCGCAATGTTAACCACCAAAGTAAAACAGGGTAAAGAGCATAATGTCCAAGCAAATGTTACATAATCAAAAGAAATAATGCATGCACCAATATTAAATTCCACTAATAATGAAATGACACTCACCATAATACATGACTTGTACCTCCTGGATCAAGACCCAATGTCTTCCGGAAGCTAGCTGATGTGGTGGATATCGTCGTGATGAACCTAGAAATGTGGTAACGAGGTGGGTCTCTGTCTGTGCAAGTGGACACTTCTGGTGAGGCGATCTCTTGGTACTCCATGTATACAACCTAAGGGCCTCGAGGAATCATCTCCTTAGTTATCCCTAAGAGTTGGAGATTGTTAGATTTTCATTAGTTTTGTTAACATTAGATTTACCATAGCCTTTTTATCTTCTTTTAACATTCAATAAGAATATACTAAAATATATAAGCAACAGATAAACAAACACAAGAAGACACAAATATTTATCTTGGGAAAACCTCAAACTCGAGGGAAAAACCCAACCAACTTTTCTTAGAGAGAATCTTTCGAATACAACCATGAACAAGCTCTAATCAAAAGAGCAAACCAACAATGAAAAAAACCCTATAACAAATATTTATCTCTTCTTCTTGTCAAAACCTAGAGATCGTAGACAACTTAGTAGCACCATAGAACTGACGTAAGATAGACGCATCATTGGAGCAAGATAACACACCACAAAACTGACACAATTGGCAATTGGTAGTTGTAACTGAAACCGCAACTGGCACTACAACTGCAAATGTAACTGGAACAAAGCAATTGGGTAGCACCACACAATCTTAGCGCAACTCTTCCATAGGTATAGCACAAGAGAAACCACCAAGAGCCACCAAAAATATCCTTCCAAAGTAGAGCGCACTATCCAAGAGAACCAGAAACCAGAAATAGCGAAATTGTTGCAATTGCCTAGTGCGCACTGCATAAGGGGAATTGACTAATTGTACAAATGAATTGATCCAGACATGTATCTATACTAATCTTGGTGCATGTCTGGTATTATTCTGGGTCTTCAAATTTACTTTATTATTTCTATGGGTCGGCTTCTCTTCTTGGAAATTATATTTTCACTTTATTATTATTTCTTGTGGGCCGACTTCTCTTCTATGATCTTCTATTTCACTTTATTCTTTTTTGGGGTGTTCTTCAACTGTTCAATGGTCTTCCTTTGACTTCCTGGAATATTCTTCTTCTCTAATACAAAGTTGTCTAGGAGGAAAATACCTCCCGCAACTACCAAAACATCAACACTCCCTCGTAGCTAGGGAGATATCTTTCCACGGTGTCTTATTCTAGTAGTGCATTGACTACCCCGCAATCAACTAGTAGCCCCGTGCTACCACCATTCCATCGGTATCTCAAATCATCATCCATAGTCTCCATGAATATGCTGCAATCAAACAATAGCACAAAACTACTTTCAAGTAATCTAGTAGTCTTCGAGACTACATAGAAAACAACTAGTAGCACACAACTACTACCATGCTATCCAAATGTACACAATTGTTGCCATACTATCCAGTGTTACATTGTTAGCATTGAGATTCACCCTCATACTGCTAAAGGATAAGCTCAATACCCATCAAAATGTAAATGTATTAAAATAGTTTGAATAGGTGGATCAACAAGATGAGAAAGAAAGGGAGAGGGCAACAAAAAATCTACAAAGGAATTCCATTGGGCATGGAGTTATAACATCCTACATATCAAAGGCAATCAAGCTGCCTACTAGACAAAAGGCTTATGCAAAGATGGATAGAATAATAGAAGGTAAACAAAGAGAAGAATATCCACATAACAAAGATCCTTTCTGTAATATATATTAAAGAGTGCTTGAACAATAATCTATGATTAACAAGCAATTATCACAAATCCTTTGCGCCTCATGAATTCATTAACCAAAGGCAACTTTTGATCTTCAAAATATGTAAATATTACTCAATCAAGATGATAAGAAAGAATGGAAACAAGAGAAAAACAGTCTGGTATCACAAGTTTCATAAATCTCTAATGGCAGAAAGGCCTACAACACATGCCCTCAGGCTTACAAATGGGCAACTCAACTGCTCCTCTAGATCTCTCCCCTCTTGGATCATGAATCCAACCCCTCTCCAAGAGATCCCTCCTACATTAAATAGAAAAAACATCAAAATATAAATTAGAGGTCGAATCCCATCTCTTTCATTGGATTCTAGGCCTTGGATATAGGTGGCAACAGTCAAATAGACAAAAATCCAACAAACAGCTAATTTTTCAGAAAATTGATTGAAGTCTTTAATCAATTGTTTCCAAATCACTACATGAGGTCTTGATGGAGATAAAACTTAGGTTAAAGTGTTCCCTAACATATAATTGATCTATTAGAAGTCATTTGAACCCTCCTTCACAACTGGAAACCTCCCAACAAGGCGAATATCCAATCAACTATGCAAAACAGAGAATTTGCAGCACATTTCACAATGCACTGGTGTTTTAATCATTGTTCTCAAATTCCAAACTGGGTCAAGCTGAAATCTGGTTATAAAGTTAACAAGGATATCATATTACTCCACAAAAAAATTCAGAGAAACCCACTTCGTCGTTTTGGTTTTATGATCAAATTTGCAACAGTAGTCGCTACAGGAAATTGCGTATCGCATTCTGTAGCGCCCTCCTATAAGACTGCTCTACAGATTCCGTAGTGCCTTTTCTATGCCTGGATAGGTGATTTTGTAGCACCTTTTTTGTGTTTGGCTAGGTGATTCTGTAGTGCCTTTGGTAGCGCAACTATAGAACAATCTGTGTAGATGATTCTGTAGCGTCGGGCGCTGTGAAATCTTTGTGTTTTTCTTGTGTTATGCAACGAATCCTCAAAAACACAAAAATCCTTAGTAGATGAACTATGAGCCTATAGATGCCTCCAGATAGGGTGTAAGCATGATACTTTTCACAAAAATTCAAAATGCAAGGACGAACACCTTCAAAATTTAGATTCTTTCAGCCACTTCGGCATCATTTGCAAGGTCATCACCATTTTAATAAGAAAGGCTCTTAAAATTTTCAATGTAGACAGACTTTAGATTTGAAATAACCATTGAAACTGTAAAGGGAAAGAGTTGATGAAGGTTATATGATCAGAGGATAACAATGTTGAGTTTAATGTATAGGTTCACAATGCCAAATAGGGAATTTGCAGCATATTTCATAGTAGATTATGTAGCATAAAAAACAAGGGTTAAGAAAGAGATAGGCGCAATGGCTTTGACATCAATATTGGCTCAATGGTAGTAAAAGAAGCTGAAAATACTACAACTACCGGAGAATTGGTGATATCAAAGGTAAAAGGGGCAGGTTGGTAATGTGGATCCTCAATTCGCAGCGCCTAGGAGGGGAAACACAAGCACAACCTTAATATGATCTTCAACAGAGCTCTAAAAAATCAAGGAGCTCCTGGACACCATGGCTTAACAATAGATATGCTTCAGATTATATAAAACCGCCTACAACAACTCTAACCTCCAATTCCCCTCTACCAGCCAATCTGCAGCAGATTCTGCAGCGCCTATCCGAACTTAGGAGTTTCTGCAGCGCCAAACTAGGAGCAAATTTGAAATCTTTGAGAAAACAGTTAGACAACCTTAAATGACTAAATCCCAAATTATTTCCTTTAAATCATGGATGTTGAAAACAATGAGATCAGCTTACACAAGTCTCATAGGTGCAATAATGGAAGTGGTGACATGAGGGTGACAGTGGCATAAGGGTGATGGTGATGGCATATAATCTTGAGATGGGATGAAGACATAAACCAAAGATATGTACCAACATCAACCTTAACTTATTTGCGCTAAGACCTAAGAACGCCATAAGGAGGAGATCAAAAGTAAAACTTAAACAAGACTAAGGATAAAAAATAAAAAATCTAAGGATGAATTGACCCATAACAACTACATGTGATAACATTGGCTCCACGGGGGATGGAATGTTCCCTGTGAGTTGCCAAGAACAAGCAGCTTCAGTGTCTTATCCTAGGGCTATGGGATCATTATTCAAATACTATAAGCAAAATGAAAACTTAAAATCTTGCACACAAGCTTATTTATATACAAGACCCTACTCTAATTGACTCTTACAATGCTCAGGTGAAAATAAACTTCCACCATAGCCACTCAAACGATTCGGTAACATAATTCTTCTCTTCACTGCAAATGATCCATAAAAGGTAAGGGAAGTATGACAGCAAAATGAAAACATGTTTTGGAACACTAACAATACCTCCAAACAATGATAAGATGATTAAATTTGCAGGCTCCAATGCTTTTGGAAAGTTCAACTCCATATATAACTCCACAGGGTCATAAAATTTATAATAAGGCATGCTAAACTGGCAAAAAGTCACCTCCCTTATTTCATCATTTCTCACATGTTGTTTGATGTTCTCAGCATGTACAGGTGGATAAAATACTAATGCAAGCTTGTTAATCCCAGGTTATATCTTCTCATTTATAAGTGTTGGACATGAGATAAGTTGCACATTTAACTCTTCCTTTTCTCCTCCATGGCTCTCCCAATTATCAGATTCATAATTATCATATATAGGAACCATGCTACAAGGTTCCATAGAAGCTATGAATTTTTTTTTCTTATCATCATCTTCGCTGGGATATTCATCAAAAATAAGTTGTTCTTGGTCAGTATTTGAAACAACTTCTTCATCATAAGCAGGGCTGCTAAAGACATCTATTTCAAGAACACATATCCTCTGCATTTTCTTCATAAGAGAAACAAACAAAATCTGCCTTCAATTATGAAAAGCTAGGAAAAAACAAAGAGGAATCTTCCCTAGTTTTTTTAACTAACTTATCATTTATCTTAGCTTCATAGTTAGGAGAAATATCTATTGTATTTTTATGATCAGAACTATCATTTGAATCTGCATCAAGTACAGAAGAACAAGAAGAAGAAAGCATTGATCCTTCATTGATTTCCTTGACTAGGTTATATTCTTCAACTTCATAGTCAGGAGAGCAACTTAATGCAGCTTGAACACTTTTCTCATATTCCTCACAACAATCATGAAAAATAAACTCATAGGAGTAATACCTTTTATAATGCAAATTGAAAGCAACATGGAATTCTCTGAGTGAAGAAATGCTAGAAGGTTCAAGAGATTGATACCAAATACGAACATCTCCTTATAGAGAGTACATAAACAACTTCATAGTATGTCTTCATGTTGGATGTCAAGTTGTTGCATCAAAGCATGAAATTCTAGAACATGCTCAACAAGGTTGTCATTCTCACCTTCATAAAATATTGGCATCAGATCTTTCCATTCATCAATTTGAGGCATAGGATGTGGATAACTAGCTATGGCTAAGAAATTGAGTGGGGCAAACCTCCTAACCAGGATAGCCTCCATGGCCATTTAATTTGTCTCATTCCAATGGAGTCACCAACAAATTCTTAACAATGGAGTCACCATGGTGAATGTGCAGTCTTGAAGGTGTCCAAATTCAGTCACCATCTAAAGCTGGAGTTGTGCAATGTCATTCTACCCAGGGAGCTTTTCAATCTACTCAAATTCGTCCTTGGAAACAATGCCAAGAATGTTAGCACTGAGAGTCACCCTCAGACTGCCAGAGGATAATCCCAATACCCATCAAAATGTAAATGGATTAAAATAGTTTAAATAGGTGGATCAACGAGATGAGAAAGAAAGGGAGAGGGCAACAAAAAATCTCCAGAGGCATTCCATTAGGCATGGAGTTATAACATTTTATAGATCAAAGGCAATCAAGTTGCCTACCAGACAAAATGATTATGCAAAGATGGATAGAAGAATAGAAGGTAAACAAAGAGAAGAATATCCACATAACATAGATCCTTTCTTTAATATAGATTAAAGAGTGCTTGAACAATAATCTATGATTAACAAGCAATTACAACAAATCCTTTGCAGCTCATGAATTCATTAACCAAAGGCAACTTTTGATCTTCAAAATCTGTAAATATTACTCAAGTAAGATGATAAGAAAGAATGGAAAGAAGAGAAAAATAGTCTAGTATCACAACTTTCATGAATCTCTAATGGCAGAAATGCATACAACACATGCCCTTAGGCTTACAAATGAGCAACTCAACTGCTCCTCTAGATCTCTCGTCTCTTGGATCATGAATCCAAACCATCTCCAAGAGATCCCTCCTTCATCAAATATAAAAAGAATCAAAATATACTTGGGAGTTCGAATCCCATCTCTTTCCTTAGATTCTAGGCCTTGGAAATAGGTGGCAATAGTCAAATAGACAAAAATCCAACAAACTGCTAATTTTCAGGAAATTGTTGGAAGTCTTTAATGAATTGTTTCCAACTCACTGCATGAGGTCTTAATGGAGATAAAACTTAGGTGCAGGTGTCCCTTGACATCTAACTGATCCATGAGAAGTCATTTGAACCCTCCTTGACAACTGGCAACCTCCCAACAAGGCGAATATCCAATCAGCTACGCAAAACAGAGAATTTGCAGCACATTTCGCAGCGCACTAGTGTTTAATTTTTTTCTCTCAAATTCCAAACTGGGTCAGGCTGAAATTTGGCCAACAAGTCAACATGGATATCATCTTCCACCACACAAAATTTCAGAGAAACCCACTTTGTCGTTTTGGTTTTATGATCAAATTTGTAACAGTAGTCGCTACAGGAAATTCCGTAGCGCCTTCGGTAGCCGATTTCGTAGCGCCCTCCTATAAAAATGCTCTACAGATTTTGTAGTGCCTTTTCTGTGTCTAGATAGGTGATTCTGTAGCACCTTTGGTAGCGCAACTACATAATAATCTGTGTAGACGATTCAGTAGCGCCAAGCGCTACGAAATCTCTGTGTTTTTCCTGTGTTATGCAACAAATCCTAAAAAACACAAAAAACCTTAGTAGATGAACTATGAGCCTGTAGATTCCTCCAGATAGGGTGTAAGCATGATACTTTCCACAAAACTTCAAAATGCAAGGATGATCGCCTTCAAAATTTAGATTCTTTCATCCACTTCATCATCATTTGCAAGGTCATCACCATTTTAATAAGCAAGGCTCTTAAACTTTTCACTATAGGCAGAATTTAGATTTGAAATAACCATTGAAACTGTAAAGGGAAAGAGCTGATGCAGGTTATATGATCAAAGGATAACAATGTTGAGTTTAATGTACAGGTTCGCAGCGCCAAACATGGGATTTGCAACATAATTCGTAGCATATTCTGTAGCATAGACAACAAGGGCCAAGAAAGAGATAGGCGTAATGGCTTTGACATCAATATTGGCTCAATTGTAGTAAAAGAAGATGAAAATACTGCAACTAGCTGAGAATTAGTGATAGAAAAGGTAAAAGGGGCAGGTTGGTAATGTGGATCCTCAATTTGCAACGCCCAAGAGGGGAAACACAAGCACAGCCTTAATTTGATCTTCAACAGAGCTCCAAAAACTCAAGGAGCTCCTGGACACCATGGCTTAACAATAGATATGCTTCAAGTTGTATAAAACCACCTGCAACAGATCTAACCTCCAATTCCCCTCTGCCAACCAATCTACAACAGATTCCACAACACCTGTCCGAACTTAGGAGTTTCTGCAGCGCCAAACTAGGAGCAAATTTGAAATCTTTGAGAAAATAGTTAGACAACCTTAAATGACTAAATCCCAAATTATTTCTTTTAAATCATGGATGTTGAAAACAATGAGATCAGTTGACACAAGCCTCAAAGGTGCAATAATGGAAGTGGTGACGTGAGGGTGATGGTGATGGGATGAAGACATAAACCAAAGATATGGGCCAACATCAACCTTAACTTATTTGTGCTAAGACCTAAGAACACCATAAGGAGGAGATCAAAAGTAAAACTTAAACAAGACTAAGGATAAAAAATAAAAAAATCTAAGAATGAATTGACCCATAACAACTACATGTGATAACATACACAACTACTGCCATAATCCTTTCATTGTGTTGTGATATTGTTCTTCTTCTTTTATCACAGTCTTCTTTGACCACATGGTATGGGAAAGTCTCCCTCCATAGCCTCATTCACACCTAGCCACGTCACGTGGCTATTAAAGGAATTCCATGGTCCAATACCATGCTCCAAGTCTTATTTGCACCTAGCCACCTCGCATGGGGTAGGAAAGACTTGCCACAAGTCTTATTCACACCTAGACACCTCTCATGACGTAGTCAAGAATTGTACTAGGTTGTGATGTTTCTCCTCTCCCATTAGTCTCATTCGCACCTAGCCACCTCACATAGTATAGGTGAGGCTATGTTGCAAGTCTTATTCACACCTAGTCACCTCTCATGGCTTAGGAAAGACTTGATACAAATCTTATTCACACCTAGCCACCTCCCATGACGTAGGTAAGATTTGTACCCGACTATGAATTACTTCATCAGTCACCTCACATGATTGATCTAGGAAACCCTTGGCCAAAGGGTCTGGTTGACTGGAGAAGAAGCATCACACCTCCCTCTGAATGAGGGTGGACATTATGCATCATGTCAAGCTTGTCTCTGAAGCACTCATAGTTCACTCTAAAAAGAGGCTTGGTGAGAATGTTTGATATTTTCTCATCTATGGATATGTACTGGAGCTCAATAACTCCCCTCTACACCATGTCTCAGATGTAATGGCATTTGATCACTATATGCTTCAACTTTTCATGAAGGACATGATTCTCTGAAAGCTTCACGCAAATTTGATTGTCACAATGTATCAAAGTTTGCTCGAACTCTAGATCAAATAACTCTGCAAACAACTTTTGAAGCCACACTGCTTCATGTCTTGCCACACTGGTTGCAATATACTCTGCCTCTGTTGTACTGAGTGCCATTGATGTATACTACCTGCACAACCATGAGATCATGCTTGATCCTAAACTGAAGCAACATCCTAATGTGCTTTTCCAGTCCACTACACTCCATACTAAGTCAGAGTCTATATAACCCTGCAACTTCATTTCTCCAACCGAGACATATCTCACTCCATATCCAACTATACCATGTAGGTACCTCATCACATGCTTTGTTGCTATCCAATGTACATGTCTAGGCTCAACCATGTACTCACTCAAATTGTTCATTGAAAATCATATGTCTGACCTACTATTAACCAAATACATAGGGGATCTAATCGACTGTTTGTACATCATGGGATCAACCAAATCTGAAGATGAATCACTCAAGAGCTTCAGATTCATTATCATGGGTGTGTTCATGGACTTATATTCTGTCATCCCGAATGTCTACAGGATCTCAACTGTATATTTTCCTTGGCTAAGGAAAGTCTCATCTTTGCCACACCTCTAATCCCATCAAATCCAGATCCTTCATTTCAAACTCTGAAGTGAGTTCCCTCTTGAACACATCTGTGAGCTTCTCATCCCCTATAATAAATAGATCATCGAATATCAAGGGGGAAACCACTCCCAAGTTCATAAKATAATCATCTATTCTGGCATACGATGCCCTGGGTGCTTGTTTAAGCCTGTACAAATCTTTCTTCAATTTGTAGACATGAGACTCCTTCTCATGTATCTTGCGACTGCTCTACATACACTTCTTCTTGATACTCAAGCAAGTGTCTCATCATAATATTATCCCTCTTACTGGGAGAATACTTCAACCGTAGATCTCGCTTTGCACTTGTCTATGTTACCATCTACAACATGCTTGATCTTGTAGATCCACTTGGAAGTCACTACTGAATTCCCTTCTGGTCTAAGAACCACTCCCCACACATCACTCTTCATGATGGGTTGGTACTCTTCCATCATGGCATGCTTTCATACTTGTTTCTTTGCAGCTTCCTCATAAGTGGAATGTTCTTAATCAATGATCTTCCTCATCAATGCCACATAGCTGGAAAAACTTGTGTGGTTTCTCACTCTTTCTGGAATTGACACAAAATCCATATTCTAGTCCTTCTGGTTGGCTGCCTCTTTTGTCACTGTAGAAAAGTATACTGAAACAAGGGAATCCTCCCATGAGGTCTAATATCTCCTCAAATTCTTAGAAGCTTCGATCTATATTCCTCATCTCATGACACATTTTGTCAGTACTGGAAGACATCTCTCTCTCCCACTTGAATCTGAGGGGGAACTTCCTTTGAATGATCTGATTTTCCTCTTAGTATGTTGACTCTCTCTAAGAGAATGCTCACTCTGAGTCTGCATGCTCCCTATAAAGCTTGACTCCCTCTAAGTCTATATAATCTTTGGAGCCGTATGCTCCCTCTACATCTTCTGACCTCCTCTGAAGTCTGATCTCCTATGGACTATATTGGGATGTTGCTCCTACCTATTGGATCCTGAGGGATAAATCCCTATGAACTATGGATTATTCTGAGTTGGTGCTTGGTGGGGACACCTGCCTCCCCATTGGTGGTGCCATATGCTCCTCCTCATGATATATATAATCAATGCCATATAACCACGTGCCCTTTTCATATTGCAAAGTATCATGGTACCATGTTGTTCTCTTTCCGGTCATTGCGACAATTCTGGGTAGGCCCTTCTAGCTCTACTGACTCTTCTTGATGATCTGAAGAGTGATCAACTGAACTAGAGGGATATGTACAGTGATCCTTGGAGCCTTCTTCTCCTTATAATCAATCGCCATATGAGATGCTCTGTATCTCGCAAAAGTATCGTTCTTGCCAAAAGGTTCTGACTTCGTATATTGTATATTGTCATGTATAGAAATTCTTGTCTGGATAGCCTACTCCATGTATCAAACTAGATACCATATAAATTATTGCGTCCTGCAACCGTCATTATATCTCCCTTTCAGAGCTATCACTTCTGACCTACCCGGGACAAGAAACAAGAACAACAACATCTCCATGGTAACCTCCATGGAATTTACAAGAAAACCCGCATGGGACAAAGTCAACAACGGAGAACATCTCCTAGAAGAGATAAATTTCATTTGGTAAATAAGTGCATTATTAGTACATGATTATCATTGTAATAACAATATTCAAGTGTCACTAAACATTTGATAGCAATAACAGTAATATAATTCTAAAGATTGATATTCTAGTTACAACACTTACTTAGGTTGCACCAATATAAAATATCAAATCAGATATGCAAACCTAGAGTTTAGTTGTTGCTTGTCCCATTTGATTTGTTCTATATTGTAGGAGACATCGTCATTGCCGCCTCCAACTCTTGGGCTTCCTCTGGGTGCACTAGATTTAAGATCCCTTTGGATCTATTGTCCCTACTTGGAGAATTGTCCTTTTGTCAAGTGTACGTTTCCTACAGACACCCTCATCTATATACAAGTGCACCATCCATCTTTGTCTTCTAATCTAACGCATTACATTAATAACAAGAGAAAGTTAGAAACCTGAATAAAAAAGTTTAATGTCCAGGAAAATGTCAACAAACCTAAAACCCTAAAAATTCAATTTTGACGAAAAGTCAATCCGAGAGATGTAGCAGGTCCGCTAGCGCAAGGTGAGTTGATCTATGATGGAATTTGTCCCAACAAACTTATAATAAGTGCTCAATGAGCTTGACAAGATTAGGTCTGTGCAACAATAAACTTCAGCGGAAAATATCACGATCTTCCTTCCAGTGGTTACATTATTCTGAAGGAAACCTACTCTGATTCCATGTTGGATTTTCATTAGTTTTGTTAACATTAGATATACCATAACATTTTTATCTTCTTTTAACATTCAATAATCATATACTAAAATCTATAAGCAACAAATAAACAAGCACAAGAAGACAAATATTTATCTCGGGAAAACCCCAAACTCAGGGGAAAAACCCAACCAACTTTTCTTAGAGAGAATCTTTCCAATACAACCATGAACAAGCTCTAATCACATGAGCAAACCAACAATGAAGAAACCCTGATAACAAATATTTATCTCGTATTATTTTCAAACCCTAGAGAGGGTAGACAAATGAGTAGCACCATAGAACTGGCGTAAGATAGACACATCACTAGAGCAAGATAGCGCACCACAGAACTGACACAACTAAAATTGGTAAATGCAATTGTAACTACAACTTCAACTACAACTGTAACTAGCATGAAGAAACTAGGTAGCACCACACAATATTAGCACAATTCTTCCATAGGTAGAGCACAATAGAAACCACAAATATCCTTCCCAAGTAGGGCGCACTATCCAAAACAACAAGAAATCGAAAATAGTGAAATCGCTGAAATTGCAGTTGGAACTACCTAGTGCGCACTGCATAAGGTTAATTGTCTGACTGTACAAATGAAATGACCTAGACTTGTATTTGTACTAATTTGGGTGCATGTCTGGGGCATACTTCTTATTCTGGGTCTTCAAATTTACTTGATTATTTCTATGGGTCGACTTCTCTTCCTGGGAATTATATTTCCACTTTATTATTATTTCCTGTGGGTCGACTTCTCTTATGTGGTATTCTATTTCACTTTATTCTTTTCCAGGGTGTTCTTCAACTAGTCAATGGTCTTCCTTTGACTTCCTAGAATCTTTTGCTTCTCTAAGAAAAGTTTTCTAGGAGAAATATACCTCTCGCAACTACCAAAACATCAACACTCCTTCTTAGCTAGGGAGGTATATTTCCACGGCGTCTTCTTTTAGTAGTGCACTGAATACCTTGTTATCAATTGGTAACACCATGCTACTACCATGCCATCGGTATCTCAAATAATCCACCACAGTCTCCACGACTATGCTGCAATCAACTAGTAGCACACAACTACTTCCAAGTAATCTAGTAGTTTCTGAGACTACATAGGACACATCTACTACCATGCTATCCAATAGTACACAACTGATGTCATATCATTCAATAGTACAAAACTATTGCCATAGTCCTTTGATTGTGTTGTGGTGTTCTTCTTCTTTTCCCGCAATCTCATTCGCACCCATCCACCTCACATGGTATGGGAAATACTACCTCAATAGACTCATTCTCACCTAGCCACCTCACATGACTAGGAAAGGTTATGCCATGGTCCAAGACCATGCTCCAAATCTTATTTTCACCTAGCCACCTCGCTTGGCATAAGCAAGACTTTCCACAAGTCTTATTCACACCTAGCCACCTCTCATGATGTAGGTAAGACTTGTACCAAGTTTTGATGTTTCTCCTATCCCAATAGTCTTATTTGCACCTAGCCACCTCACATGGTGTAGGAAAGACTTGATACAAATCTTATTCACACCTAGCCACCTCACATGGCATATGCAAGGCTATGTTGTAAGTCTTATTCACACCTAGCCACCTTTCATCGCTTAGGAAAGACTTGATACAAATCTTATTCACACCTAGCCACCTCACATGGCGTAGGTAAGATTTGTACCCAACTGTGCATTACTCCCTTGGTCACCTCACATGAGTGATCTAGGAAACCCTTGGCCAAAGGGGTTAGCTAAATGGAGGAGAAACAACACACCTCCCTCTCAACGAGGGTGGACATTCTGCATCATGCCAAGCTTGTCTCTGAATTACTCATACTCCACTCTAGACAAAGGCTCGGTGAGAATGTTCGTTATCTTCTCATCTATGAATATGTAACAGAGCTCAATAAATCTTCTATGCACCATGTCTTGGATGTAATGGTATTTGATATCTATATGCTTTGACTTGTCATGAAGGATAGGATTCTCTGAAAGCTTCATGCAACTTTGATTGTCACCATGTATCAAAGTTGGCTCCAACTCTAGATCAAATGAACCTGCAAGCAACTTCAAAAGCCACACTACTTCACAACTTGCCATATTGGATGCAATAAACTATGCCTTTTCTTTACTGAGTGCCACTAACGTCGGTTTCTTGCTCAACCATAAGATCATGCCTGATACCAAACTAAAGCAACATCATGATGTGCTTTTTCGGTCCACTACATTCCCTGCCGAGTCATAGTCTGTATAACCCTGTAGCTTCACTTCTCCATATGAGACATATCTCAATCCATATCCAACTATACCATGTAGGTACCACAACACATGTTTTGATGCTATCCAAAGTACATGTCTAGCCTCAACCTTATACTGACTCAAAGTGTTCACTGCCAAGCATATGTTTGGACTGGTGTTAATCAAATACATAAAGAATCTAATCAATTGTCTGTACATCGTGGGATCAACCAAATCTGAATATGAATCACTCAAAAGCTTCATATTTGTCATCATGGGTGTGGTGATGGACTTGCAGTCCATCATCCCAAATCTCTGTAGGATCTCAACTGTATATTTTCCTTGGATAAGGAAAATCTCATATCGTCCACACCTCTAATCCCATCAAATCCAAATCCTTCATTTCGAACTTTGAAGTGAGATCCCTCTTGAACCCATCTGTGAGCTTCTCATCCCCTGTCAGAAACAGGTCATCCAATATCAAGGGGGCAACCATTCCCAAGCTCATCAAATAACTCTCTATTCTGGCATACCATACCCCGGGTGCTTGCTTAAGCCTGTACAAATCTTTCTTCAATTTGTAGACATGAGACTCCTTCTCATGTATCTTGTGGCTTCTTTATTTACACTTATTTTGGCTACTAGAGCAAGTGTCTTGTCATAATATTCTCCCTCTTACTAGGAGAATTCTCTAGCCATAGATCTCACTTTGTACTTGTCTATGTTGCCATCTGCAACATGCTTGATCTTGTAGATCCACTTGGAAGTCACTATTGATTTCCCTTATGGTCTCAGAACCACTACCCACACATCACTCTTCATGATGGAATGGTACTCTTCCTTTATGGCCTCCTTCCATACTTGTTGCTTTACAACTTCCTCATAAGTGGAGGGTTTTGAATCAATGATCTTCCTTATACGCACCACATAGCTGGAAAAACTTGTGTGGTTTCTTGCACTTTCTGGAACTGATGCAAAATCCATATTCTCGCCCTTCTGACTTTCTACCTCCTCTGTCATTGTACCAAAGTCTACAATCCTCCATGGAGGTCTCATGTATCCTCAGAGTCTCTGAAGCTTTGATCTATCCTCTTCATATCATGACAGTTGTCTGTCAGTCCTAGAAGACATCTCTCTCTCCCACCTGAATCCGAGGGGGAACTTCCTTTGAATGATTTGGTCTTCCTCCAAGTCAGATGACTCTCTCTGATATCAAGCTCACTCTAAGTTTGCATGCTCCCTATGAATTTTGACTCCCTCTAAGTCTATATAATCTCTAGAACCATATGCTCTCTCTACATCTGTTGACCTCCTTTGAAGTCTGATCTCCTATGGACTATACTGGGAGGTTCCTCCCACCTATTGGGTCCCGAGGGCTGACTCCCTCTAAACTTTGGCTTCTTCTGAGTTGGTGCTTGGTGGGGACACCTACCTCAAAACTAGTGGAGCCATCCATCTGCCCCTCCTCATGATATGGCTCATCAATGCCATATAACTGCATGCCCTTTGCATATTTCAAACTATCATGATACCATGTTGATCTCTTCCTGGTCACTGCAACGAATCTGGGTAGGCCCTTATGGCTCTATTAACTCTTCTTGATGATTTGAAGAGTGATCAAATGAACTAGAGGGATCTATATAGTCGTATTCAAAGCCTTCTTCTCCCAACAATCAATCTCCATATGAGATACTTTGTATACCGCAAAAGTATTGTTCTTTCCATAAGGTTCTGACTTCGTCCTCTCTTTTTTTTGTACATGGATATATATTGTCATGTATACAAATTCTTGTCTGGAGAGCCTACTCCATGTCTCAAACTAGAGACCATCTAAACTGTTGTGTCCCGCAACCATCATTATAGATCCCTCTCAAAGATATCACTTGTGACCTACCCGGAACACGAAATAAGGACAACAACATCTTCATGGCAACCTCCATGGAATTTACAAGAAAACCCACGTGGGACAAAGTCAACAACGGAGAACATCTCCTAGAAGAGATAAATTTCATTTGGTAAATAAGTGCATCATTAGTACATAATGATCATTGTAATAACAATATTCAAGTGTCACTAAACATTTGATATCAATATCAATAATAGAATTCTAAACATTGTTATTCTAGTTATAACACTTACTTAGGATACACTAATATAAAATATCAAAACTGATATGCAAACCTTGAGTCTAGTTGTCTCTTGTCCCATTTTAGTTGTTCTATACTAGAGGAGACACCATCACTGTTGCCTCCAAGTCTTGGCCTTCCTCTAAGTGCACTAGATCTAAGATCCCTTTGGATCTATTATCCCTTCTTGGATAAATGTCCTTTTGTGAAGTGTACGTTTTCTACAAACACCCTCATCTTATATACAAGTGCACCATCCATCTTTGTATTCTAATCTAATACATTATATTAACAACAAGAAAAAGTTATAAACCTAAATAAAAAAGTTCAATGTCGAGGAAAATGTCAACAAGCCTAAAACCCTAAAAAATCAATTTTGACGGAAAGTCAATCTGAGAGATGTAGCAGGTGTGTTAGGGCAAGGCGAGCTTATCTATGATGGAATTTTTCCCAAAAAATTTATAATAAGTTCTCAACAAGCTTGATAGGTTTAGGTATGTGCAACAACAAACTGCAGTGACGGATCTCACGATCTTCCTTCCAATGGTTAGACTGTTCTAAAGGAAACCTGCTCTGATTCCATGTTGAATTTTCATTAGTTTTGTTAACATTAGATTTACCATGGAAATTTTATCTTCTTTTAACCTTCAATAAGCATATACTAAAATATACAAATAATAGATAAACAAGCACAAGACAACACAAATATTTATCTTGGGAAAAACCCAACCGACTTTTCTTAGAGAGAATATTTACAATACAACTATGAACAAGCTCTAATCACAAGAGCAAACCAACAACGAAGAAACCCTGATAACAAACACTTATCTCTTCTTCTTGTCAAACCCTATTGAGGGTAGACAACTGAGTAGCACCACAGAACTGGTGTAAGATAGACGCATCACTAGAGCAAGATAATGCACCACAGAACTGGCCCAATTGGCAATTGGTAATTGCAACTGAAATTGTAACTGCAACTGCAACTACAATTGTAACTGCAACTACCAGTGCAACTGTAACTAGCATGAAGCAATTGGGAAACACCACACAAACTTAGCGCAACTCTTCCATAGGTAGAGCATAAGAGAAACCACCAAAAGTCACCAGTAATAACCTCCTGAAGTAGGGTGCAGTCTCCAAGAGAACCAGAAATAGTGAAACTGTTGCAACCGCCTGGTGCACACTGTTGAAGGGGAATTGTCTGACTGTACAAATGAATTGACCCAGACTTGTATTTTTACTAATCTGGGCGCATGTCTGGGGACGACTTCTTATTCTGGGTCTTTGAATTTACTTTATTATTTCTATGGGTCGACTTCTCTTCCTAGAAATTATATTTCCACTTTATTATTATTTCATGTGGGTTGACTTCTCTTCTGTGGTCTTCTACTTCACTTTATTCTTTTTTGGTGTGTTCTTCAACTATTCAATGGTCTTCATTTGACTTCCTGGAATCTTCTTCTTCTCTAAGAAAAGTTGTCTACGAGGAAAATACCTCTTGCGGCTATCAAAATATCAACACTCCCTCTTAGCTAGGTGAGCATCTTTCCACGATGTCTCCTTTTAGTAGTGCACTGACTACCTTGTAATCAACCGGTAGCCCCATGCTACGACCATGCCATCGGTAGCTCAAATCATCCACCACATTCTCCACAACTATGTTGCAATCAACCAGTAGCACACAACTACTTTCAAGCAATCTAGTAGTCTTTGAGATTACATAGCAATCAACTAGTAGCACACAACTACTACCATGCTATCCAATAGTACCCAACTACTACAATATTGTCCAGTAGTACACAACTACTACCATAGTCCTTTGATTGTGCTGTGATGTTCTTCTTATTTTCCCATGGTATTATTTGCACACATCCACCTCGCATGGTATCGACAATACTACCTCTATAGCCTCATTCACACCTAGCCACATCGCATGGCTAGGCAAGGCTATGCCATGGTCCAAGACCATTCTCCAAGTTGTATTCACACCTAGCCACCTCGCATGGCGTAGGCATGACTTTCCACAACTCTTATTCACACCTAGCCACCTCTCATGACGTAGGCAAGACTTGTACCATGTTGTGATATGTATCCTCTCTGAGTAGTCTTATTCACACCTAGCCATCTCACATGGCGTAGGCAACGCTATGTTGCAAGTCTTATTCACATGTTTCCACCTCTCATGGCTTAGGAAAGACTTGATAGAAATCTTATTCACACCTAGCCACCTCACATGGAATAGGCAAGATTTGTACCCGACTGTGCATTACTCCCTTAGTCACCTCACATGACTGATCTGGGAAACCCTTGGCCAAAGGGGTTAGCCGACTAGAGGAGAAACATCACACCCCCCTCTCAATGAGGGTGGACACTATGCATCATGCCAAGTTGGTCTCTAAAGTACTCCTACTTCACTCTAGACAAAGTCTTGGTGAGAATGTCCACTATCTTCTCATATGTGGACATGTACCAGAGCTCGATAGCCTATCTCTGCAGCATGTCTCAGATGTAATGGTATTTGATCTCTATATGCTTCGACTTGTCATGAAGGACATGATTCTCTGAAAGCTTCACACAAATTCGATTGTCACAATGTATCAAAGTTGGCTCAACTCTAGATCAAATAAACCTGCAAGCAACTTTTGAAGCCAAAATTCTTCACGGCTTGCCACACTGGTTGCAATATACTATGCCTCTGTTGTATTGAGTGCCACTGATGGTTGCTTCTTGCTCAAGCATGAGATCATGTATGATCCCAAACTGAAGCAACATAGTGATGTGTTGTTCCGGTCCACTGCACTCCCTTCTTAGTCAGAGTCTGTATAAATCTGCAACTTCACTTCTCCATCCGAGACATATCTCAATCCATATAAAATTGTATCATGAAGACACCTCAACACATGCTTTGTTACTATCCAATGTACATGTCTAGGCTCAACCATGTACTGACTCAAAGTGTTCATTGCAAAGCATATGTTTGGTATGGTTTTAACCAGATACACCATAGTTACCAACTTAACGAGAACTCTACAAAGTTCTCGTTTTGGGGGGGGGTCCAATTTTTTACCCTATTTTTAAAAATGGTGCTACCGGTGGCACCCCCGCCCCCCGGTTTTTAGGTGGTTTTCAATATTTTAAATTTTTCGATTCACAATGTTTCCACATTATTTTTTTAAATCCTTATTTTTCATCTATTTTCAATTTTTTCTAATTTTTTTTCAACGATGTTTTTAGTCATTTTTTCATGCTTCTTTCAATCTTAAAAATATTTTTTACCTTTACTTTTTTGAAGTTA
>ML798409.1:172310-188326 GCA_009831015.1 Picea engelmannii
AAATGTTTGGTATCTAGCTCTCTCTGAAGGAGCCCTTGGGAACTGCATGTCCTTCAACTTCCTGCAAAGTGTTCCAAAGCTAAGCTAATCTCTTTCTAGTGACTACAACTTCTCTAGGTGGATCTACAGGTCTCTTTGACTCTACCATCTCATTCTGATCTTCTAGAATGGGTTCTTCTGGAGTAGAGTCAATCATAATTGCATCCCTTGGAGCCTCTTACTCCTCTCGATCCTCATCCATGTGAGACTCCCTAGATCTTCTAAAGGATTCATCTTCATCGAATGTCATATCCCAACCGATCTCAATCTATCTCTGTCCGGGAATATATCTTATGTAAGCCTTCAAAGTCTCATTGTATCTAACGAAGATTCATTTATTTCCTGAAGTCTCCAATTTCGTTCTCTTCTCCTAGGGGACATGAATATCCACTAGACAACCAAATATACTCAAGTGTCTGACTTCTGGTTTCTTCCCATTGAACACCTCTTCAGGTGTCTTGTTCATCAATATCTTGTGAAGACTTTTATTCTAGACATATACAGTTGTATTGGATGCTTCTTCCCACAAGTGCATGGGTAAGCTCTGGTCAAGGATCGTCGCTTTAGTTTCTTCTACAATAGATATCTTATTTCTCTCTGAAACCCCATTTTGTTGGGGTTGTAGGGAGTTTTTATCTCCCTCTTAATTCCATCTTATCTACAAAAGTCTTTGAACTCATTTGAGGTGTACTCACCTCCATTATCATACCTCGAGATTTTGATCTTCCTTCCAGAAAGTTTCTTAATTAAAGCCTTGAATTCTTGAAACTTATTGAATACTTCATCTTTCACTTTCAAGAAGTAGATCCATGTCTTTCGTGAGTAGTCATCTATGAATAAGACATAGTATACAAAGTTTCCTAAGGATGGCACCATCATCTATCCTCATACTTCGGAGTGTATGATGTCTAAGATCCCCTTGTATCTACTATCACTGCTAGTAAATCTTCCCTTGGCATTCTTGACAAGTGCCCAACCTTTGCATACTACATCATGTTCTACGTGAATGTCTAGTAGACATGTAACCATCTTGCTCAATACTGGTAGTGCTCTATAATTTATGTGAGCAAGTCTTCGGTGTCATAGTTCACTAGAGCTAACATTGTTGTGTACAAGGGCTAGTTCTTGGTGTCCATTCAATTTATACAATCCTCCCTCTCGGACACCAATCATGGTATCTGCCTCTATGCTTGAAATCTTGGGCCATAGAAGAAATTGGCCATCCATAAAAGTTACCATGAAACCTTTACCTTCTAAAGCAGAAATAGAAAGAAGATTCTCCTTCAAGCCTTGTACAAACAATACATCTTTAATTGAAATAGGGTTACCTGAGTCAAGTTGAAATGAGGCTTCTCCAACTTCTTTGATTGTGTCTGGAATCATCGCCAAGCTCCACTTGAAGGGATGAGCTCTTTTCTATTAAATTTGTAAGGGAATTTCTGAATCTAGTCATGTGCTTGAAAGCACCGCTATCCACGAGTCAGGTATCACTTCCTTGAGTGATAATACATGTGAGTGCTTAAACAAATAAAAATTATTCATCCTTTGACTCCTTTGATTTCTTTAGGAATGTGGGCACTTATATATATGTTGCATGTGCATGATGTTTCCTCTTTCATTTTTCATTCCTACGAGGATATTGAAAGGCATAATGTACCATCTTCTTGCAGTTGTAGCATTTGACTTTTGATGCATCCTTCTTATAACATGGTATTTTAGTTTTCTTCGAACTAACTTCTCCCCTTTCTTTCCTTTTCTTCACACGAGCTGCAAGAGCTTAATTATCATCATCATTTGTCTTCTATGATTTGGATATTAATCTGGGTTCTTCTTGGGTACAATCTGACCATAACTTGTCAAACTTGGGCAATTTTCTTCGGCACAAATTCCTTGAAAAAATGGGTCCCAAAAAAAGGGAAATCCATTAAGTGTAGTAGTCACATGTTCAACATCATACAATGAGTCTCCAATAGCTACTAACCGGTCCTTGATCTTCGAGGTCCTCATGAAGTAGTTGGAGACTACTTTTGACTTATTCAGCATCACCTTTATGAGTTGATGCCTTAGAGTAAGCTTCTGACTGGTGTTCTTGCTTTAATAAAGTTTGGTTAGGGCATAAAAAAATTTCTTCAGTGTCGTCAATTCTAATACATTAGGTATAAAATGATCCTTAATCGAGTCTATCAAGATCCTCTTGGCCTTTACTTCATTCTTCCTGAACTTTGCTTTGGCTTCTTCTTCTCCTGGTTTTGGAAGAAACTGTTTGACATGATCCAATAACTCATTCTATTCTAGAACGAAGAGTACCCTATGCTTCCATGATATTAATTTATTTTCTCCATCCAGTCTATCCTCAACTCTCACACTGGTAATCATTTTTGTTGGTAGAAACCCTAGGACTAAAAAAAAAAAAAAAAAATCGAACTCCACCAATTTGCAATCTAAGTGTTGTAGGGGGTGCACTAGGGTAGAGAAAACTGATCTATGGTAAAATTAGTCCCAATGCCTTAGGGACTAGTGCTCAACAAGCTTGAAAAAGAAGTGTGGAGCTGCAGTTTTTCTAGATCTTCCCTTCCTACTGTTACACTGTTTTGAAGGTAACCAACTTTGATACCATGTTAGATTTTCTTAATTTTCATAGCAGTAGAGTTACCAGTGTTCTAAATATTCTTTTTCATTAACAATTATATCAAGTATTGAATATATAAGCAACATAGGCAAGTACAAGAGACACAAGAGTTTATATTGGGAAAACCCCAAATGGGGGAAAACCTAACCAACCTTTCTTAGATAGATTCCATCCAAAACAATCCAACCATGAACCAACTCTTAAGAGAAAACATATAATGAAGAACCCTAGCACAAGATGAACTAGACAGCTGCAACACAACCACCACAAAGCTATAGTAGCAACACTATACATAAGTAGCGCATCTCTTCCAAAGGGGAGCACACAAGATAAAAACAAATCCACCAAGAATCTCCAAAGTGCAGTGCAACGTCTTCCTTCACTGCCTTGGACTAGCACCTTCTCCTTGAGTGAGTGATGAATGAGTGAGTGAGTGAAAATGAGCAAGACGTCTCCTTATTTATAGTCTTCCTCTCAATTTAGTTGGGTCGAATTCTTCTTTGGGAAATTCTATTTCCCCTTTATCTTTTCTATGTGGGTCGACTTCTCTTCTTGGAGATTCCAACTTTACTTTATTCTTCTCTGGTGGGTCAACTTCTCTTATGGGGTGTTCTTCCATTGTTCAATGGTCTTCGTTTGTATTCTAAAATCTTCTCTTCATCTAAGAAAGGTTGTCTAGGAGGAAAAATACCTCCCTCAACTACCAAAACATCAACACCCACTTCATAATGTGGTATTGTAAGAGCCACTACATCCACCAACCCATCTATGAGTAGAATTATAAGAGGAGTACGATCATGTAGGATTGTGACCTCACAAAAAAAAAGCAAAACAAAAGTTGGAGAAGGTAGTTCTAAAGAGAGAATTCCAAAAAATATCACAAAAAGTTGTCATACTCTCATCCCATCCTCAAGAAGAAGAATTGATCAGTGGTCAGCCAAAAATTTCACTTTCAGAAAATCCTATTGAGGAACCATAATTTTTTGCTTCATCAGAGGAATATGTACATTTTCGGAAAGGCAACATGTCTCGACTATTTGGTGAATGAGAGGAGGAAAGAGGACCTAGAGGTGGAGAAGAAGAGATACAAGAAAGGCCAAAAGGTATAGAAACATCAACTATTGAAAATAAATTTGGGTTCCCAATTTTGGATCCAACGATAATAGTCCAAATGAAGTACATACCACTATCAACATTACCCAACTTTCATGGTATGATAACTAAGGACCCATAGACTCTTTTTTTTCGAATTTGACGTATTATGTCATAGTTACAACTATTCTTCTGATGCTAAAAAACTTAAGTTGTTTCCAACCACCCTTAAGGATGTTTCTTTATGCTGGTTTATGGGTTTGGGAACTAATACTATCAAAACATGGGATGAAATGCAAAAAATGTTTCTTTTAAAGTATCATGATTATTATAGAAATCGATGAATGAGAGAAGAAGTGTTTAAAATGACCCAAAAAGAGGATGAAAACCTTGAGGATAATTTTGAAAGATTTAATTATACTGTTAAAAGGGCAGGCAAAATGATCTAGATTTGGACACTCTTAAAGTCATTTTGCTTCATGGAATTAGAGATGAATGGGTTGATGTTCTTAATCTCATGGGTAAAGGAGATATTTCTCACTTAACCTATCCATAAATTTGTGATCTGCGTATGCATATTTCTCAAGGAAATTCCAAATATGGTAAGGGACCTAGGGATACTATCTCTAGAGTCGAAAAATCAACAACTGATGGGGTAAGTAGAGCTGAAATTGGCAATTTATTCGACAATTTTAAAACATATATTCTTAGTACTCTTGGTTCTCAATTAGAAACATTGAAAATCAAGCAAAAGAAAGAGGAAGAGAATGCAGCCTTAACTATTTTTTGTCCAAAATGTAGAAAAAAACATCCTTTAAGAGAATGTCCTTTGGATAACATTGAACTTTGTGGTATATGTGCATAAAATAATGCTACAGAAAATTTTCCATCTCTACCGGAACTCAAAATGGTCTACCAAGGAAATCAAGAAGCTACATAACAACTGTGTTTTGTTGCACCAAAAAGACCTTAGCCGCCAAGGACATCATGTATATCTCAAGAGCATTCCCAACAATTCAGTTCTTATTATTCAAATCAACAATTCCCCCAACAAAATTGGACTCCTCCTATGCCTTGGCAAGCATGGCCACCATAACAAGTTCAAAATCAACCTTGGAAACAAGATTGGCGAGGATCTACTTTGGAACCATGCATGCTCATCTTGATTCTATGGAACAACAATACACACAACATCCTTCACAAACCCAGTATCCCCCACAAATCCAACAAACATACCCTATTCAACCACAAATTTCACAACCTTAACAATTACTATTACCATCAAATCAACCTCCAAGACATGCACAATTACCTGCACAACTTGTTTCTAACCCCAACAAAAAAGTAGCTCAACTCGCTTACAATGTTGAGCTACAAAATTTTCCCACCTATATGATTACTCCTCTTGATCTAAATGACATTCATCTTATATTAGGAAAAGTAATTCATCATGATGCTCCTGTTATTATTAAAGAACCAATAGAGGATGAAACTTCTAATCAAACAAACAATAATGATAGTTCTAATGTAATAAAACAAACTTCTTCCTCTATAATAAATCAATCACAACAATCTAGAACACCTCCTTTCCCAGAAAGGTTGACTTTAGATAAGCAAATCAAACAATTTGAATATGATTTATTAGATGAGTTAAAAAATGTTTGTATTAAAAACCCATTAACATAAGCAATAAAAGATATACCAATCTATGCTAAGACAATAAGGGAAGTGTGTTTAAAGAAATCAGGGAGAAAGAAAAAAGACCCACAGACAATGCAAGTTATTGGTAAATTGGTAGATCTAATGTTGGGTAATTTTTTTATGTAAAAATATGTTGATCCCAGTAGTCCCATTGTTAAAAATCACATCAATAATGTTGCAATTGCAAACACATTAATAGATTTAGGAGTTGCAATAAATGTTATGACAAAAAGAACTATGGATGAATTACAATTATCCAATTTTCATTATACACCTACAAATTTACAACTAGCAAATAGATTAACAATAAAACCAAAAGGTGTATTAAAGGATATCATAGACTCTTTAGATTTTTGGGAATACCGTGTAAATTTTATGGTTTTATAACCTAAATCTAACCTAGGTGGTCATCTAGTAATCTTAGGAAGATCATGGTTAGCTACAATTGATGCTTTTATCAATTATAGATCAAGGGACATGACAATTGCACATGGGGATTCAGTTAAGAAAATCAATTTATATCCATCCACCAAAGCTTTAATTGAATCAAAACTTGCACAATGCTTTCAAGATGCAAATAATGATAAAGAAATAGTACAAGCCATTTTAACTATTGATCAGGCTATGAATTTAAAAGAGGATATTGAAGAAAATCAAACCATTAATTTTATCAATAATTCTGATTTTATTCAATATCTTGGGGGGGGGGATATATTTTCAGGAAAATTGTACTGACACTTTATCAACACTTTTTGGTTCCATGTATTTCGTTAATTCAATATCATAATCAAGTAGCACTGCTATTGAAATTCATCAATGAAAACCCTAAATATAAACTCTAAACTTGAAGAATTTCAAAAAGAACAATTAATTCAAAACTTACGTGAACATTTTGGTGCATTCGCATGGAAATATACTGATATCTTTGGAATCCATCCTAATACATGTATTCATCACATTTATATAGAGGAAAATTCTAGGCCAATCAGACAACCTCGAAGACGTATGAATCCAATTTTGAAGGAAATTGTAAAAGAAGAATTGCAAAAACTACTAAATGTGAATTTCATCTATCCAATTTCTAACATTCAATGGGTTTCACCTTTAGTAATTGTTCCTAAAAAGAATGGTAAATGGTGTGTTTGTGTAGATGATAGGGAATTGAATAAAGCTACCTTAAAATACCATTTCTCTCTACCATTTATATATCAAGTTTTAGATACATCAGCAAGGAATTTTTTCTTTTTCTTTTCTTGATGGGTTTAATTGTTATAATCAAATTCAAATCGCTCCAAAAGATCATGATAAAACTGCATTCACATGCCCATGGGGGACGTAGGCTTATAGAGTACCACCTTTTAGGTTATACAATGCTCTTGATACTTTTCAACATGTTTTTCTAGGCATCTTTTCTGACTTGATCCATGATTGTGTAGAAGTATATATATGGATGATTTCATTGTTTATGGAAATACTTTTGAGGAAGCATTAGAAAATATTGAAAAACTTTTGATTATATGTCAAGAAACCAATATTTCATTGAGACATGAAAAATTCCATATATTGCTTTTTGAAGAAATTGTTTTTGGTCATTGTATGTCATTTGCAAGAATCAAGGTTGATTCAGCAAAAGTAGAAGTCATTTCTAAACTTCCAGTGCCAAAGACCCAAAAGGATGTCAAGAGTTTCTTGGAACATACAGACTATTACACGCAATTTATTGAAATTTTCACAAAAATATCATCTCCATTATTCAAAATGCTCACTAAAGACAGTGAATTCTTTTGGAATATTACTTGCCAAACTGCACTTGAAGCATTGAAAGAAAAAAATTATGTAGCTCTTGTTTTAAGAGGGCCAAATTGGTCTCTCCCCTTTCGAATATAATGCTTCAGATACAACTTTAGGACCAATGTTAGGACAAAAAAAAAATCAGATTTATTATGCCATTTATTTTGTTAATAAAAACTTAACACCCCCTTAATTGAATTACATAGTTACATAAAATGAATTTCTTGCGGTAGTACATGCCATCAATAAATTTAGGCACTACATCACTAGTTATGCGATATTTATTCACACCAACCATTCTGCTATCAGATATCTTATGAACAAACCAACTACTAATGACAGAATTACTAGATGGCCTCTTCCACTACATGACTTTAATATCATTATATTAGACTGATCCAAAAATCCTTAGATACCAATCTTAAACTTTAAAAAACCATATTAGCATCCAACTTGATTCAGAATCATTCTTGATCATATTGAGGTGACTTGCAGAAAAAATGATGATGTGCTTATTATCCAAAACCTTATAAAATGATGAATTACTTAACGAATAATGAGATAACACATCAGAAAATAAAAGAACTCAATTATACAGTATTGATGATAGAGTTTACTACATCTTTGAGTTCCCTTTAAACAATGAAACTGCTCTTCATAATCTCAAAACATCAAATTACAATACAAAATGAACTTACAAAGCCAAATTTGAAGTCACTCTCCAATTCCGTTGCTCAAAAGGAAATATAGAGTTCACCATTGAATTCCTTGCAAAATTCTAAGAAAAATGAGTATAAAGTTGATCATATTCTAAATTTGCTCAATTTCACCCTCTTTAAATGCCAAACGATGCATTATGGCGCTCATTAATGACAACATAGACTAAGACTTCTAAAGACAACATCTTAGCACAAAAGCAACATCACCATTGAACTCCTCTCGCGAAAATGAGAAAAATGAGTATAAACATGCCTATATGCAGACAAAATACCCCATGGCATGAAAATCTATGTGCAACACCAAAAGTTAGGTAATATTTCGCATGCAAAATGATGCATCCATACCTCGAGATCCATGCACTCCTCCTCGATATTTGTGCCTACCTCGGATTGTGTGTCGCCCTCGGTCTATGCACCCATAAGTAGGTCGCGGGCCCAACCTCCATACAAAAACTTTGGCAACTTAATTCCATTTTGGGCGGAATCCCGTAAGATAAGATGTCAATGGTGCATTTCATAGGGCGTTGGCATATTATGCAGTAGGTCCAGG
The DNA here is from genome assembly GCA_009831015.1 of Picea engelmannii. Taxonomy (NCBI): domain Eukaryota; kingdom Viridiplantae; phylum Streptophyta; class Pinopsida; order Pinales; family Pinaceae; genus Picea; species Picea engelmannii. Next base: position 180,832 of record ML798409.1, read on the forward strand.
GATCAATCCCCACCAACCATTGGTTATTGTATTTTGTGTTGCTATATTGGTAGCATATAGTTATATGTGATGACATATATGGTATAACCCCCTCCGCGAATATAGGTTATGGTTTCAGATAAACCATGTGATCGCATATAATATGGGTCGAGAGCTTAGCACTCAGACCCTTTTTCCACCCATTTAAACACTTACCAAAGTTTAAATATATTCATCGTCGTATAGGGTTAAGTCTCATGTGTATGGTGTAATGGTAAGGTCATTTGCGTAAGGTTATGGGAGGTCATGGATTTGATCCTCAAGACTCCCAATAAAATTTTAAATGACCTTATCCATAAAAGTCCAATGGAAGGCTTCCATGTGGCAGCCTCTCATTGGTCTATCATTGCCATGTGTCGATATGTAATTGGTCCACCTATGTTGTATGGTATGCCTTATCACCTGCGCAGTCAGTTGTATGATCTACTACATGGTGCCTTGTGGTGTTGCCACATCAGCATCGTATGGTTTGTATGTTCATTCCACGTGTCACCATTGTAGTGGTGACATGTGTCACCTTTTTCCCTTTTGACTTTGACTTTTTGACATGTTTGACCTAAACTTTGACCGATCATAAATTTTGCATACGAACTATGTTTGAGGCATTTTTTGCGCCATTGGAAAGCTATCATTGAGTTCTATGCAATGATTTCATTTTTGAGAACATTTGAGATAGACAAATTTTGAGCATTTTTTATCCTCCTCGACCTCTGTGAGCGTTCTTGGATCCTCCTGGATCACACCTTCCCACTGAAGAACTTTTGGTCCTCCAAAAGTATGAATATTTCAACAACTTAGTGATTATAACTCTTACTCACTCTTCCACCTTAATGAAATGCTCTTATTCAACAACTTAGTGATAATGAAGGTTCTTCACTCTTCCATCTTTTTGAATATTCTGGGACTAAATCTTCATCTTGGATCTTGGATACTAGATCAGTGTACTTCTGAAATATGGCTCTGACTCTGGCTCTTTGGCATCTAGCACTAGTTCAAATCTAGTTTCGATTATGGCTCATAGATTCCTTCACAACAAAAGTCTGCTCCCTTAAACTCTACAATATTCGAACCCTGTACTCAACATCCACTCCCATCTCCTTCTCTGTTGAAGATAGTCTATCTCGACCAATATGAAACTAAGTCAAATGTCTATCTATGCCTTTCTCTTTTGGACTCTTTGTTCTTGTATTGTTGATGTATCTGTAGGAGTCTCTGAATGAATTCCTTGTCCATTTCTTCTCTCCTGCCTTGAAAACAATTCCAAACATATTATTTGTATACATTTGTACTATCTAAGTTTCTTCTCCTCAAGATATACATATGCACGAACATGACATAATATTTTTGAAGATGTCATAGCAATAATATACATCTTTACAAGTATATACCTCATATATCTTTACAAAGAAGATTATTTCTCCTTTACCAGCTCTAGGAAGATTTACATTACTACAATGCTCCTCTCACTTTCTGTAACAAACATAATAATATATAATTATATTATGAAAATGTGTAAGGATGTATCTCATCAAAGCGACGTGACTCTTCATGTGAAAGGGCACGTTGCCTACTATATAATCAGGGCCCTCATTGTAACACAGGACACTAAATTACACAAACATAGACTTTTGTCTATTACACTCTCCGATCTACATGCTCCAACTGCCTGCATCCTTCTGTTCCTTCTCCTTCGGTACTTCAGAATAAGAATGTTATCTTAGACAATTTGATCCATATATAGTTCTTAGCTGATAAAAAGACAATACAATTGTTTATACTATTGTCGAAAGGCTTAGAAATATTTATAAGATCCCTCTCACTCATATAACAAAGCGGCTAATAGAAACCCTTTACAAGATTCCTCTCACTTTAAGAAATATGTAAGGTGGATATATAGAACTCCTTTACAAAATTCCTCTCACTCTTAACAATATATAAGGTGGATATATAGAAATTTTACATAATTCCTCTCACTCTGAACATTTACAATGAGTGGCTTACAAGCCTTCAAATACAACAATAGAAATAGACTTAGAAGGTATCTACATATGCATATTAGCTTGCAATTTACAAATATACATATTTACAATGACATTTCTTTTGATGGATGGTTTATTCATGGACTCATCCTTCCCATAGTATTGAAGGGAGTCTCACATTGATGCCTCTGACGCTGATGTTGAATCTGACATAGAATCTGATGTTGAATCCAAGAAACCATTAGACTAGATTTTAGGTCTTCCCAGTAACCTATATAACCTCTCCTTGCGAACACCAAGCACTATTGTTGTGTCTTGAGTAGCTTCCCTTGAATACACAAGTACCTGGCAATTATGCAATGCGACTGTATATCCTTCATCTTCAAAAACCACAACTAAGAGTAGGTTTACTTTCAAATCTAGAGCATATAACATATGTTCTCTTCCCATAAATCCTCCCGACTCGAGTTGGAATCTTACATATCCAGACCCTCTTATTGCTTGCCTAGTGTTAGTTCCAGATCCTACATAGCAATTTGTGTCGATCTCTGAGAAAGTCAAGAATATTGATCTCATCCCTATTATGCGGTGAGATGAGCCACTATCCATGAACCATACATTGATGTCTTCATATGTGACATAATTAATACCAACCATTAAGAAGTATTATTTCTCAAATCTTTCAGCAGAACTATTAACTTCACCCAGGGTTGTTGCTTGTCTTCTTGCAAGTGCCTTTATATATTTATGATTCTGCTTCAGACATAAGTGTGGATAAAGTGTCCAACACATCTTGATTTGATGTCCAATTTTACCACAATAAGAGTAGAGTGTCTTGTTCCCATATTCGAACCACGATCCCTTCTTGTCATTCCTCCTTTTCCTTTGTTTTGAGAAATGGCATTTACCTTTATCCTTCTTCTTGGATGTATTTTCTTGCACGTGTTGTCTTCTTTGACATTTCTCCATATTATGGTTACTAGTTCCACCAGAAGCACGTGGATACATAGACCATTTACTAGTGAGAAATGTCTTCATTAGAATGCCCATATATTTATGGAGATGTCTTACATATGTAACTTTTCCCTAGGTGTTCTGAAAAATCCTTATATGTCGATAATTTAAAATACACATAAACATCTACTTGATCTTTGAAATAAAACGATCGCTTGCTTGTTTTCCAAATTACATGAGAAAAACTTATCTTATCAAATCCACTTTAATGATAAATGACTTGCAAAATAATTGAGCTTGAAATGGACAACAATAGTATAATCACATACACAAGTTGGAAGAAACAAAGTTCACCCAATCTGGGCTACCTCTCTGGGTCCGCTTCCAATAGAGACTTATTTTATTAATGCTTAAATGCTTGTGTTTTACAATGGCCTTTTTACATGTTACTCAAATGCAAAAACATAGTGCACCGTTGGATTCCTGGTGAAAAATCGTGCAAAATCGATATAAAATTCTCGAAATTCCATCAAGGTACCATTTGACACGCTTTACAGTGTAGCCTCACAACTTTGGTACCCTCGGGCACGAGCTATGAGACCAACTCTACATTAAATGTGTGTGTACAATCCTTAGGTCACGCGCCCATCAAACAGGCATGGGCCCTAACCTGTTGTCTGGTTTTTTAGACATGCATTAAATATATTTTTGGTGGGTTCCATAACTAAGTCGCATGTATAGCGGATTTGGTTAAGTAGTTTGGGTTATATGTGGCAAGTCGAGGGTTCGAGCCCCACTGAATGCCACATTTTGTTGTAACATATGTTATAACTAACATATGTATAGTTGCACATGTTGGTGTTTCCATTAATCCCTTATGTAAATAAGTGTCGGTTATATGTTATGTATCAATACCAAGGACCAAGGGTCGAGGGCTTAGGTCCTCGTCCCTTTGGATGCCCTTTGCAACTTTAATATAAACTTAAAAATATATAAAACCATATGTATGATAAGACCTTTGTGGTGGCGTGTTGGTAGTGGGGCTTATGTTAAGTCTTATGGAGGTCACGAGTTCGACCCCCATCGACTCCATAAATTTTACACAACTCTAGCCAATATATGCCAATGAGGGGTCACCATGTGGCAACCTCTCATTGGCTCAACCCTACCATGTGTCACAATAGCGCTAGACCACTTGTACGTCACTTGTCAACCTATGATTGAACAACCTAGAGGTATGATCTACCCAGTCAACTGCAATTAATCATGTGCCAGGTGTCACCCTTGTAGTGGTGACACATGTCACATCTTTTTTCCCATGTACTTTGACCTTTTGACTTGGTTGATTGGAACTTTGATCGCTCATAATGTTTGCATACGAACTCCATTTGAGGTGAAATTTGTGTTGTTGAAAAGCTATCACCACGCTCTACACAATGATGTCATTTTCGGGATGATTTGGAGCATTTGAATTTTGAACATTTCTAAACCATTATGGACCTCTGTGGATGTTCTAGATCTCCCTGGACCTCTGTGAGCATTCTCAGATCCTCTTGGATCACTAGGTTGGAAGGTAAATCTAATTGCTTATGAAGGACCTCATCATCTGAACTTCTCCTTACTTTAGTCGTCCTTGAGCATTCTCCATCTTGACGTGAAAAAGAGTAATATGTGGAATCATCTTTCTCGATCATGCCTTTTGAGGGGGTTAGTTTATCTTGCATCAGAGACTTTACATCCTCTACTTTCTAATCTTCATGGAATGATATTGACAATGCCAATATCTAATCCTTGGTCTACAACTTCTTTTCCAACTCATGAAAAATACCTATATGGAATTCCTCATGACAGATCAGTCGATCTTGAAGCTTTTTCTTCTCCTCGAGAGAGATTGTAGTTGCATGCTTAATTCATAATTATCCTTCTGAATATGTCGGCTAATGTTATTCTAGAGCCTTAACTAGAGATTTACTAATTTTTTCCTCTCAAAAAGAGTCTTCAAAACCTCATCACATCAATAACTTGCAAATGCATGTCAAAAACTAGCTCTAATACCACTTGATCCAAAATTACTACATCTCTGAGTTCCCTTTAAATAATGAGATTGCTCTTCATAATCTCAAAATGTGAAATTACAATACAAAATGGAATTACAAAGCCAAATTTGAAGTCACTCTCCAATTCCGTTGCTCAAACTCAAATATAGATTTTGCCATTGAATTCCTTGTGAAATTACGAGAAAAATGAGTATAAAGTCGACCATATTCTGAACTGGCTCAAATTCATCCTCTTTACATACCAAACGATGCACTATAACGCTCATTAAGGGAAATCTGGACTAAGACTTCTAAAGACAATATCTTAGCACAAAAATAACATCACCATTGAACTCTTCTCGAGAAAAAGAGAAAAATGAGTATAAACATGCTTATATGTGGACAAAATACCTGATAGCACGTAAATCTATGCAACACCAAAACTTAGGTAATCTTTGGCATGCAAAATGATGCATCCATACCTCAAGATCCATGCACTCCTCCTTGGGATATATGCCTATCTTGGAATGTGTGTCGACCTTGGTCTGCACACCCATAAATAGGTTGTGGGCCAAATCTCCATGAGAAAACTTTGGCAACTTAATTCCATTTTGGGCAGAATCCCATAACATAAGGCGCCAATTGCGCATTGGTTAGGGTGTTGGCATATTATGTGGTAGGTCATGGGATCAATCCCCACCGACCGTCGATTGTTGCATTATATTTTGTTATATTGGTAGCATATAGTTATATGTGACGACATATATGGTATAACCCCCTCCGCGAATATAGGTTATGGTTTCGGATAAACCATGTGATCACATATAATATGGGTCGAGGGCTTAGCCCTCCACCCCTTTTTCCACCCATTTAAACACTTACCAAAGTTTAATTATATTCATCGTCGTATAGGGTTAAGTCTCATGTGTATGGTGTAATGGTAAGGTTGTTTGCGTAAGGTTATGGGAGGTCATGGGTTTGATCCTCCAGACTCCCAATAAAATTTTAAATGACCTTATCCATAGATGGCTAATGGGACGTTGCCACATGGAAGCCTCTCATTGGTCTATCATTGCCATGTGTCCATATGTAATTGGTCCACCTATGTTGTATGGTATGCCTTATTACCTGCCCAATCAATTGTACGATATGCTACGTAGCACCTTGTGGTGTTGCCACGTTAGCACCATATGGCTTGTACGGGCATGCCACATGTCACCCTTATAGTGGTGACATGTGTCCCCTTTTGACTTTGACTTTTTGCTATGTTTGACTTAAAATTTGACCGATCCTAACTTTTGCGTACGAACATTGTTTGAGGCGATTTTTCTGCGATTCGAAAGCTATCATTGGGCTCTACACAACGATTCCCTTTTCGAGAACATTTGAGATGGTCAATTTTTGAGCTCTTATGGATCCTCCTGGACCTCTATGAGCATTCCTAGATCCTCCTGGATCATAGACAGACCTAGAAAATAAAATGCAGTTGCAAATTTTCATTATAGGATTCACCATGAAGGAGAATTAGTTCCTGCAAATTATAATTTTCCTGATGAGCATCTATTTGAAATATCTATTTAATCTCCTTAGTTTGCAAATATCGCTAACTATTTGGCTATAGGAATGTTTCCTCAACACCTCTCACCAAAGGAGAAGCAAAGGATTGTCAGACTTAGTGCCACATATTCTTGGATTGGTGGAGAACGTTTTCGTACTAGACCTGATCTAATTATTCAGAGGTGTGTACGAGAAGATAATCCATGTGGAGGTCACTTTGTCGACAAAAGAACCACATACAAAGTCCTTCATCTAAGGTATTATTGGTCTACTCTTTTCAGAGATGCCAAGAAGTACGTCAGAAATCGTGACAGTTGTCAATGGATGGGAAAACTAGTGCAAGCTGACAAAATGCCTCGACAACCTCAGGTACTCATAGAGCCTTTTGAAAAACAGGCTCCAGACTTTGTAGGACCTATCGCTCCAATGTCAAGTAAAAATAGGTATATTTTGGTATATATTGATTATGTTACTAAATGGGTAGAAGCTAAACCTCTTCTTCATGATACAACAAGTTGTTGTAGATTTTTTATTTGAGAAAATATTTACTCATTTTGGTTTTCCAAGAGAAATTGTCACATATCAAGGTGCTCAATTTACATCAAAACTTGTCAACACCATTAGAGAGAAATATAAGATCAAGCACTAGAAGTCTTCTCCATACCATCCATGAGCTAATGGGCAGGTGGAATCGACAAATAAAGTCCTTGAGGCTATCTTGACCAAAACAGTTTAGCTTCACCATCGACATTGGGGAGATCAAATTCCAGAGGCACTTTGGGCACATCAAACTACATAAAAGAATACAATCGGGCATACAACATATGAGCTAGTATATGGTAAACAAATTCTTCTCCCTATTGTGCTTCAAATAAAAACTGTCAAGACAACAACCAAGTTAGGAATGGATCTTTCATATGCTTAGCAATA
>ML798410.1:0-24251 GCA_009831015.1 Picea engelmannii
TCATCCTGATAAGATGGTTATTTAGAAGAGGAAGGGTTATGGGAACGATCCAGGAAGTGTTCTTTGAGGTCTTTGATGTAGGAACATTGTTCCTGGAGGTCTTTGATGTGGGAACATTGTACCTTGAGGATATCAATAGTTGAATTGATGGAGCTAATGTTGGCACTGAGATTCTTGATGTCGTCCTTGTGCTGATGGTTGTCAGCAATCAAGGCATTGCATTATTGGGCTTGTGTGGTAGTCATTTGGACAAAGGAGTGGGAAAATGGTATAGGGGAAACAAAAGGGGTTTGGAGGGGTGGGTGGGACCACGGAGAAAAAAGGGTGTCAAATGATAGGTACCATTGTGATCAGGGCGAAAAGGAGGATCCAAAGGGATAGGAGCCAAATAAGGGTGTCGAAGATAGGTCGGCTCTACAAATTAAAAATGAGAGGTATCACTAGAATCGAGGCGAAGAGAGGAACCCAGTCATGGGATAAGTCCCAAATAAGTGTGTCGGAAGGACCACTATACTTCGGCCTAACTAATACTACAATGAAGAAATTCCTAAATGATTAATAGGAATAAATGTGTAGTAATTTCACAACTAGAATGCAGAAGGCACAGTTGTGCAGCAATAGATCCTTTATGTTCTTCTTCTTCTTTTTTTCGTCCCCAGGGGTAGGATATTCAGGGTTTCTACAGACAAGGGTTTTCCCTATTCTATGTCTCTCTGATATACGTGTGGGGTCCAACAATAGTAATCGACCCAATATCTTAGGGCACCAACTAAGGAGGCTAGACTGTGCCCTTAGTCGTACTACCCGACTACCTAGGTACTAGAGAGTATCTTCCTGATTGTTGTTCTTAGTGGCACTATATCAGTCAGGTGGTGGATCGGTTTATCTATGGAGGGCTTCAGAAGATCTAGGTCGATCCGTATATAGGTGTTGTCTGATGCACTACCACTCGAAGGGGTACCAACAGGGGTTACGAGGATGACCAACAAATGTGCACTTAGGTACCACTTGTATTTCCTATGTGTATGACTCCCCAACCGCAGGTTTATGCACATAATAAAAAATATTTGTAGCTTTAAGACATCGGACTACGTCTCTACCTTGAAAAAAAAAATTAACTCACAATTTTCTGCCGAGGAAGGTTCTTTGATACCATTGTAGTATTCCAGATATAAAATAGTATGCAGAACATAAATATTTTAACTAGAAATGGTAGAGAAGGAATGATATAATCAGAACAATACCAGAATAACACTAGAAAGAGAACTTTGATTACTGATAGCAATGTTCACTTGCCTCTTCGAGGGGGAAACCTCCAAAAGAGCAGAGCTCTATTACAATAATATCCAAGACAATATTTCCAATACCCTCTACTTCTATTTATACTCTATCTATCCAAAAGAACAATCTAGAGGAAGATCCTTCTAGAAGTAGAATCTTCTATTAGGTCTTCTTACATTTGACTTATTCTTCCTTATTACTAGGCCTTATTAATATTATCCTTTATTACATGGAATTGTATTATTCTACCTACGTGAGGGGTTAGGGAGGTTAGGTCCCTAACAGTAAAACTTTCAAAAATATATACTTTTAGAAGGTCTCAAGGAGGTATGGGGAAGAGTTGTCTGTAAGGAGGATAGGGACTAGGCCAATAAGAGAATTAATGCTTCACTAGTTGAAATTTATGCTATAACACCCCTCCTGAGGTCTACAACATCTCACACATGTTCGCAATGATGGCATAAGCAAATGGAGCATTGAACTATCAAGTGTATAAGTATTAAATGTGTGATAAGGAGATGGAGTCGAGCATGTAAGAAATAACCAAGGAATCAATAGTGAATATGAACCCAATGGACACAATCCTCTAAGTTGGACCCCTATAACACAAGGGTTGAGGTCGATAGGGGGAGACCCATTCGAACCAAGGGAGACTCCTTGGTGCCAAAACTAGGTGACAATCATAGTGTGAATGATATGTACTAACACCAGGGATGGATGTAAGGAACTGAGAGGTGGACTCAAGATTTCCCTTGTGCATAGCATAAATGTAGGTTTGACCTAGCAATGACTAAAAAAAATTGATATGGAATGGTAGGTGACTAGTCATAATGTTGATCAAAGGTATCAGTGGGATGAATGGAGGCCAATAGTTGGGAGACATATGATGGGTATGAATCATGGAGCTATTGAAAAACTATAATAGGACACAATGTGAAATTGAATAGACTCCATAGGAAAAAAGGTGATGCATCTCAGATGCTTTGAACAAGGGAGAGATAGGAATGCTACTAAAGTATGAACTAGATACATGGGAAGTACAAGGACTACCTAATAATTCCAAGGAGGCTAGTCGGGGGGGGAATAAGAAAGGGATATCCCTCTTGATAATGCCAATGAGGCTAGTCAGGGGGGAATAAAAAAGGATATCCCTCTTGATAATTCCAATGAGACTGGTCATGAGGGGCATAACAAAGGAGATCCCTCCTTAGAATTCTAATGAGACTGGCCAGGAGGTAATGAAAATGGAATATCCCTGCTAAAAATGCCAAGGAGGTTGGTCATGAGGAGAATTAAAAAGGAAGATCCCTCTAGAGAATGCCAATGAGTCTAGTCAATATGGAATTAAAGGGAAAAACCCTCTTGAAAGTGATAAATAGGTTGGTTGGGAGGGTATAAAAAGAAAGGTGCCTCCTCATAGTGCCAACGAAGTTGGTCAAGAGGGGATTGAAGGGAAAATCCCTTCTAAAAATGTCAATGAGGCTAGTCAGGAGAGGATTAAAGGAGAAAAACCTCAGGAAAGTGCCAATGATGCTGGTTAGGAGGAGATAAAAAGAAAGGGTTCTCTTGATACTGCTAATGAGGATGGTCAAGAGGGGATTAAAAGGAAAATCCCTGTTGAAAGTTCCAATGAGGTTGATCAAGGGGGAAATGAAGAAAATAACCTGCATGAGAATGTCAATAAGGCTAGTCATGATGGAACTGAAAAGGGAATATCCCTCTTGAGAACACCAATGAGGTTGGTCAGGGGGTGAAATAAAAAATAACATCTCTCTTAAGAATGCTAATGAGGTTGGTTAGGAGGGGAAATACAACAGAACATCCATATTGGGAATTCCAATGAGGTTGGTCAAGAGGGGATTAAAATAAAGAACCCTCCTAAGAATTCCCATGAGGCTGGTCATGAGGGTGTAAAGGGGAAGGGCTCTTTTGATAATGGCAATGAAGCTAGTAAGGAGGGTGTATAAGGAGAGAACCCTCCTGAAAATGCTAATGACGCTGGTTGAGAGGGGAGGAAAGAAAGGATCCCTCCTAATAGTGTCGATGAGGCTATTCAAGAAGGAAGAAAAAAAAAAGATCCCTCCTAATATTTCCAATGAGGCTATCCAGGAGGGAATACAGAGAGAGATTCCTCCTGAAAATGCCAATGAGGTTGGTCTAGAGAGAATAAAAAGACAAGATTCCTCCTGGTAATGCCAGTGAGGATGGTTAGGAGGGGATAACAAGACAAAATCCCTCATGATTGTATCAATGAGGCTAGCTAGGAGGGAATATAGGTAGATACCCCTCCTGATAATTCCAATGAGGTTGTTCAAGAGGGAAAACAAAGGTGGATCCCTCCTGATAGTGCCAATGAGGTTGGCCGAGAGGGAAGGAAGGAAAGAAAATATCCTTGTTGATAATTCCAATGAGGTTGGTCAAGAGGAAGAAAAAAAAATATCCCTTTTGACAGTGCCATGACATTGTTCATGAGGAATGAAAAAAAAAGGTTCCCACCTAATAATGCCAATGAGACTAGTTAGGAGGCTGAAAAAAGGAAAATTCCTCCTGAGAACTCCAATGAGGCTAGTCAGAAGGGAAATAAAAGTAACGATCCCTCCTGATAATTATAATGAGGATGTTCAGGAGGGGATAAAATAAACAGAGTCCTCCTGATAATTCCGAGGAGGTTGTTCAAGAGGGGTAAGAACAATGCCCCCAACTAAGGGTGTAGGTGGTATGCAACAAGTGTGCCCCCAGCTAGGGAACAGACATAGGTAAACCACAAATGATAGTGATTATCCATGGGGAATTTTGGCTCAATGGTCAACAATAATAACTACATAATGGTGGTTAAGTAATGTGACCAATTGAATAAGAATTCAATGAACATAATAATGAATTGTTGACCCTTCATGGAAAAAATGGCTTCCAGATGAAGTGTCAAATCTAAAAAACTTAAAGTACCCTTTTGAATACATGGAAAATATGAATCCAACGATGAAAATGGTATGTCAATTGGATTTTTTATGAGCCCTCAACAACCAAAAGAAAATTGGGATTTTTCTATAAAAATAGTTTCCCTCCATTTTTCCAAAGAGACTGAATGTGGAGAGGAGAAGGACCTAAATCTTGCTAAACTCACTGCGGGAGAATCAACCATCGAAAATTGGTGGTGCCACTATCGGGTTCATGGTCTAACTATGCTCTTCAATTTTGGTGGATTACTTTGCTAGATTAGGGGCTATTTTCTGAGTTGTGGCACCCTATCAAAATTTTGGGTTCCAACGCACTTATTGGGGAAATAAATGTGTTGGACAATGTAGAAAATGCCCCTAATATGTGCATTTGCCAGCACACTTATTGGGGGTAAAATGTCCATTCGTCAACTTTGAGATAGGGGTCCCAAAAGTTGCAGGAAGGCCCCTAGGGGAGGGAGGGAGGGTAAGTAGGTAACTCAAAGGGTGAGTTTTGATGATAAAATGATATGGAAAAAAAAGTGATTTTGTGTAGTTATGGCCTTGATTTTTTGTAGGTGTTGCATTTATTATGATGTGGAAATATATGGTACTAACACTCTTTTTGTGTGAAATGTGTAGATATAGTGTTGGTGAGGCCGACAAGATAGGCAATGGCAAGGAGGGATAGTCCATCTATTGATCCCATACCATCAGGGTTCGAGGAGGGGGGGGATTGGTAGCAAGAGATAGAGGATCTCCATCGAAGTTTGGAGGTACTTTTGATTTGGATATCAAAGTGTGGGTGGCATACCATGGATGACCAATATATATGAGCTTATGTTGGGGGACGATTTGAGTGGAACTCTATCCTATGGAGGGTAGGAGTCATGGGGAAAGTAATACACGATCTCTCGTCGAGGGACATGATATCATTGGAATGGATTGCTCCATCCAATGAGGATGATTAGCATGGGTGGCTTGTGTTGCACCTCTTTCGTCACCTTAGTGAGAAAAATAGAGGTGCTTGCAAGCTCAGTTGGATTTGCTGAGCAGGACAACTGTAAAGAAAAGAGTTAGAAAAAGAAATACAAAACAACAACTAAGAATTAAACTAAGAAATGCAATAACAACTAAATTTATGAGCATAGGGACATAGAGACAAAAAGAACAATGAGACCCATGTCACCAATGATAAGGCTGATATTAGTGAAAGAAAACACCGAGAAGCAAGGGGACTATGAGTCCCTTCTTCCTCCAAGGGAGGGCTCTTGGACCCCCACAAGTAAGCTCTTCTTACAACAAATAAAAATGAAAAATGGTGAAAGAACTCTTTGCTAATCCACTCAAGGGGTGAGACGGATTGCCCAATGCAATGGTGCCAATATACTCTTGGCAAGGATAGAGTCCTCAAGAGAATAATGGAAGCATAACTTTGCTTTGAATTCCTTGAAAAATGAAGTGTATCCATGGCCTTTTTATAGCATTCCTTTGAGCTATTGTTCAACTAGTTTGTAGTGTGTAAAGGGGCTAATTAGGGCATTTCTAGGTCTTTGACCAGTCATCCAGTCGAATCCAGTCCAAATTTGAGTGTCAAATCAGCTTGGGAGCTGAACCAGAAGTGGGTGGGAGGTTGACCACTCTCATAAATGCATCGTTTCTCAGGTGCACGGATTTTTGTGATAATAGTCACGCATCATGCGCATGTGCGCGATTTCTGCATTCCTGTTGCGCGCATGTGCACGCGCACCCAGTGTCTTCATAGCGCCCTTCAATTTTTCACTATTTTGTATAGTTTTTTACCCTTTATGAATGCTTTGGTGTTAATTCAGTTCCATGGATGACTTCGTCACTGTTTGACGATGTTGAGTTCTTGTAACCATGTGCGGATGAAATTTCAGTGATAACAGATGCCCCCTGATGGATGAGGTTAGAAGCATACGTATAGCCGAAATCCATCAATGTTTCTTCTACTGAGAGTGTTGTTGTAAGAGAGAGCAATAATTGGATCGTCCAGAGTGATCTGTTGGAGGAAAAAAAAGAACCAGTAGAACCCAACCTTCCATGAGGTGTGTGAAAAATAAAACTGTGTACAAACGAGGCGGGCATGCCCCATGCTCGTGTCATGTAACTCAAAAAAGAGGAATGAAGTGTTGGTGTAGACAACTGAAGCACCCTCGAGGGCGGGTATGATAAAGGCAGAAAACAATTCTACAGATGAACATACTCTGAATAGTAGGCAGTGATCGCGGTAATAAGTATCACTGATTATGTGGGCATTGATAGCCCAGCCAAGTTCAGAGGTCTTCGGCAAGTGAAAGAACTAACTGCAATAGTCGAAAAATAAGACCCACCGTAACATGAGAAAGTGTTGGCGTCGAATTTTATGGGGGCCAAAGACAGCAGGAGCAATTTTGTTTCACCTAGTGTCTTCCGAGATCTCTCATTGGGTGGGTAATGAGAATCAAGATACTGTCGCCCTTCTGGAAAATTGTGTTGATGTCAACAAAAAAGGGGGACGCGACTCCCAGAAGCAAATGGCTTCGTGAAATCTATGAGGTGAGGTTAGGAAGTGGAGGAGGTACATGGATGAAGTCAAGATGTAGGAAGACTCAAGACTTCCCTTGGTTGGAGTATATGTGAGATAAAAAGTGGTCGCAACCGTTCAACGAGGTCGAGTGTCAGGGGGACGACAAGACCGGGGATAAGTTGTGCCAGAGGTGGGACAAGGTGAACAAATTCAGAGGCCAGAGGTAAGTGGCCTGGGTACTCTGAAGATATGGACAATGTCGGCAAGGGTGGATGATAAGTAGTGCTCCAACCAAGGGTGACATGGGTTTCGATTGGCCAAAAAAGGGAAGAAGGTCGCCAAAGGTGACGATAAAAAGGTGATGTAATGACTGGAAATAAAAGGTGTTTGTACAATAAATAACGAATAATTGGGGAGAAACAGGTGCCCCAGTGTAATATGGTTGGCCCGGGAAGGGAATAATTTGCTCGGAAAACTGATGTAGGGTGGGGGCCCCATGGGTGGGTTTCTGTATGAGGTAGGTGACATGAAGGGAGATTTGCAGATGGGTAAATAGATTGTGGATGAAATGGAAGGTTCATGCTACTGTGGAGGTGTAGCCCAACCATAGAACCGTGGAGAGATAATCTGGGAGTCTATTGGGAAAGCTAGTAAAATGAGGAGATGAGTATGTGGTTGATTCGTGACACGATGTAAGACTAGCGGGACTCCCATCCCTAAAGGGCTTGGAAAAACAGCATGAGTGTCAGAAGTGAAAAAGGGTGCTATGAATGGGACAACTCATGTGGGTAAGAGTGCTACCGAGTGACAGTACCGACGATGCAAATGGAGGTGTGGGTACTGTAGAGTCGGAAATGGGTATCCTAGAGGAAAATGTCAGAGGGTGTGACTGGAAATGTAAGTGATATTCAGAGGGAATGACTACATGCCAGTGCTGAGTATATACCTGAAGGGGTTGTGTCGATGTATGATGACCAAGTACCTGCAAACATGAAAACCAAATACCCGACATGAACAATATCTGAAGATAATCGAATATATGAGCATGTATTTGATAAGTGTGAATATGCGCATGCGTACCTAATCAGGGTATGAAAAATGGCATCCTGAGGGCTCAGGATGAAAAAAGGCCCAGGGACTGTTGGGATGTAGATGACAGGATGTTGATCCCGTGGCTGAAGATGGATCAAGAAATGGACACCTAGAGCTCTCAGAATGGTGAGTGGAAGTTTGGCAAAAATGCCTATATATAGTTGTAGGGCCCACATTGCCACCTCATTTGTACTTGCTTCTATAGTGATTGGACGAGAAGAATTCAGAGGAGATTGTGAGATTCTGGGAGGACGAGGCATCCGATTGAGGACCCGCGAGCATCTGGTTAGTGGTTTGATCATCCTACATAGAATTAGGGTTTCATTTTTTGGGCAAGGGTTGTACAGAGGGCCGTACAGGGGGTGTTTATGGGTGTGGTCCCCACATGCACGGGCGATTTGGTAATAGGTGCGCACATGTGTGCGTATGTCCACCGGATAGACGTGCATGGGAGAGCTGGTAAGGGGATAAAGGGCGCACATTATGGGTGTGCCTGTTGGTTGAACAGGCATGGACATGTGCGCACCTATCGGTTGAATAGGCGCGCACATGTGCACGCCTATAGAGTGAACAGGCACGCCTGTGTAGTTAACAGGTGTGCACACGTGCGCACCTGTGTAGTGAACAGGTAGACACACATGCGTACCTGTGGGGTGTACAGGTGTGCATGTGTGCACGCCTGTGGGTTAAACAACCACACCATGGAGGCAAGGTTGACGGGTGTAAAACGTGACTTTTTGATGTTGTTGATTGTCCATGTGGCTGACTTAGGATGGTTTTATGTTGTGTAGGTGAGATTTGTACACGAAGCCTATTGGTTAGCGAGAGTGAGATTGGTCCTAGCTGTGAGACATCGTGGCTATTGAGGAGCCAGGTGTACGTGCGACTTTGGTAGCCTGTGGGTTGCTAAAGTTCTTTGAGTGCCCCTTGATACGGGCGTAGGAGTATCTCCTGCAGTTTCTTATCTGGATGTGGAGTCCGGACCTGCACTGCTTCATAGTGCAGGGAGAGCAGATTCCCTTCACTGCGGTGGAGGATGTGTATTTTTTGACTGGGCTCTCATTTCGAGGAACGCCCCTACCAGTGGAGCCGGTTCTACCGAGGGATACGTCGCTAGTGACGGTGGGATGGAGATATTGTTCAGGGTCAAACTATATGTCCGACACAGTTGTGAGCATTGGGGCGATGGATGCCCTAGCGCATCGCTGTATAGTAGCAATGATTGTGAGAGTTTACGGTTCGTTGATGATGCAGCAGATCAGTAGTGGCCAACTAATGCTGATGGAGAGAGTGTTGGTCGACGAGCACTTCGCCTGGAGGCTTACGCTGCATGCCAGGATGGTAGGGTAGCTGGACCACTGTCGGTCCACGGATACGGGAGAGTTTGCCTTCGGGTCCATCTTGGTGGCCTGGTTTCTGGAGAGGGTGTCGATGTTGCGCCCTAGGATTCTATTGGGTGCGCCTGGAGCATGAGAGTCGCAGTTGAGGCGGTGGTCGATTGTGTTTCTTCGCCATGGTGGTGGCGAGGGTGGCCACTTATTTACTGCAGAGGCGACACAAGTATGGCGGCAGATGCCGCAGATGATATTACGGTACCCCTATGCTGGGGTTGACTTCCGGGAGGATCTGGACATGGTGCTACCTCTAGGGGAGGTGTTTGACTGCCGAGGTATGTTGATGATGTTGATATGTATGTTTTTTTTTTTTTGAGATAGCATGACATATGTATATGATATAGATTCTTATACTATCTGTTGTTTGTTTGTATGTACAGATGTGGCACCTCGCAGGCGCGAGGTGGAGTTGCGGAGAGCGTCGGCTCGTCAAGAGCTGGAGAGACTGTCATGGGGAGAGAGACATTGGCGTGAGGACATCGTGGTGTGACCAGCTGAGCTGGAGAGGGCAGCGAGGAGATGTCGGTTTGATGACCCTGGTGCTGGGCCATCACATGCTCCTCCGGCAGCTGTCGGAGTGGATTTTGAGGACATACGCCGTCGCCTGGAGGCAGTGTTACAAGATGTGCCTAAGGGAATATGGTCTCGCATCTAGGATGAGGGTATCCTGGAGTAGTGTATGGGGGTTTCGCCGCCATGGCAGGCCGTAGTACGAAGAGAAGCAGTGGTTGGTGCTACAATGACCGGACGACTGTCGTCGGGGCAGGAGGGACCGGTAGGGGGTGGACCACCACCTCCTGAGGGAGGGGAAAGTGGTGGTGGGCTGCCACCGCCTAAGGGAGGGGCAGGAGGTGGTGCTCTAGAGGCACCATGAGTGGTGCTCTATATATATATATATATATATATATATATATATATATATATATATATATTGTATATAGGCTGGTGAGCCCATTTTGTACCAAGGTGCGTCATTGGCCTACGGATAGTTGTATTTTTGTATGTAAACATTTGGATGGCACCGTGGACCTTTCGATATATACATGAGTATACATTTTTGAGATCTATGTGGTGTTTACATGTGTTTTGTTAATGTATTGATGATGTCTAATCTATATATGTGATGACGGGTTGTGTGATATGTTTATGTATGTGTAGAGGTAGCTTGATGTGATATATGCTAGTCTAACACAATATTAGCTAGGTTATCCATAATTTGATTCAATTGTCTTGGAATATGTGTAAATGTAATGGAATCAAAATGTCGAGATAAAATTCTAACCTGCAGGTATTTGTGAAAGAAGCAAGGATCGCAGACACGGTACACATTGTTGAGTTGGAGTACGACTAGTTGAGAGTCGAGAAAGATGCTAAGATGGCGAATACGATGATGCTAGGTGTCGACCAGGAGGTCGATGACGGTAGTGTATTCGGCTTGGTTGTTGGTCGCTAAACCCAAACATATGCCGCTCGAATGGAGCATTTCATGTCAGGGGGTGTAGATAGCCCAAGCGGATGAAGCGATATTTTGTGTCCAACGGATGGAACCATTGGTGTAACTAATGTGGTAGGCTGGTGGAGGAAGCATCTGTCAATAGCACAAATGATAGTTTAGACGTGAGGGATGGAAAAAAAGATTAAAAACGCTATAAAAGAAATAACCTAAAGTAGAATGACTACGTTTAAGCATAAAATTTCTTTAGATACAACCTGTTGATAGGTTCTTTGAGAGAGAGGCCTTCGGGGGAGGCCAGGATGTATGCGCCTTTGGTGAGGCAATGTTGGATAATGTATGGGCCATGCCAGAGTGACTCGAATTTTCCATGGCCAAAGGTATCATGAGTGATATCTTAAGCCAGGATGAGGTCACCTTCGCGAAATGAGCGAAGGTTGACATGTCGATCAAAGGTAGCCTTGGATCATTTTTTCGCTGCCTCATTGTTCTGTAATGAAGATTGACGATCTTCATCCAGAGACTCTAAGTTTAGCAAGCGCTGCTCCATTGGAGCAATGTCGGGTAATATCTCAATTGCGGTGTGTAAGGTGGGAATTTCGCACTCGATGGGAAGAGTGGCCTCAACCCCATGGACTAGATGAAATGGTGTGAAACCAGTAGTTGTTTTCACAGTCGTACGGTAATCCCATAGCGTAGAAAATAACATATGATGCCAATTGGTTTTATGTTTATTAACCATGCGCTGTAACATGGTCTTGAGGACATTGTTAACTGCTTCGACCTGTCCGTTAAACTGAGGGTAATATGGTGAGGCAAACTCGTGAGAGAATCCTAACCGAGACGAGATTTCGATGAAGATCTCATTCTCGAAGTGTTTACCGTGATCGAAAACGAGTTGGAGTGGTACTCCAAAGCGAGATATGACATGGTTAAAGAAAAAACACGTTGCGGTGTCAGCAGTGTTGTTGAAGGTGGGCATAGCTTCTGCCCATTTAGTGAAGTAATCGATAGCGACAACAATGTATTTGTGACCATTGCTGGAGGGGGGATTACAAGTCATGAAGTCGATGCCCCATTTACAAAAAGGGTCGGCAGTGATGACGAGATGAAGAAGAGCGGGGGGAGCTCAGGCTTTATTGGCGTAAAGCTGAGATTTCTCACATCGTTTCACGACGTGAATGCAATCGTGAAATAAGGTAGGCCAAAAGTAACTGGCTCGAATAATCTTCTGAGCAGTGCATATACTCGAAAGATGGCCCCCATATGCGTCGTCATGGCAGTCGTTTAAGACTCTATCAGCCTCGTTAATAGTGAGGCATCAACGAAGAATGGTGTCGACTCCCCACTGGTATAGGATGTCTCCGATGAGGAGGTAGCGGGGGGCCTAATGGAAAATACGATGATGATCATCTCGTGAAAGGTGGTTACCGAACTTTTGAGTTCAGAGGTAGACGAGGAGGTCGTCGTACCAAGGATCATCTGAAGTGATGTAAAAGAGGTGTTCGTCGGGAAAGTCGGTGTTGATGAGGATACTAGTGGTGTCAGAGGGGAGGGTCATGACAAGTTCGGCGAGAACGAGGGCCTTCTTACTCTTGGGTGTTGAGAACTCTAGGTCGTACTCCTGAAGGATAATGATCCATCGAGAAAATTTGTCGTGAAATTTTCGACGCCTGAGAAAGTACTGCATGGGGTTGGAATCTGCTACGACCTTGGATGTGTGAAGCAGAATGTAGTGGCGTAGTTTCTAAATTGCGAGAGCAAGTTTCTCTTCATGTTTATACTGCAAGGGGGGCCCTGAGAGGTTTTTACTAACGTAATAAATGACATGCTCACGATTATCATCACCTAGCTGGATGAGAACTCCTGCTACTGACACAATTGATGTTGATACGTAGAGGATGTAGTCGCGATTGTAGTCAGGTGCACTAATTAAAGGTGCATTGGAGAGCGTCTTTTTAAGATCGTCAAATGACTGTTGGGCATGGTCGTCTCAGTGAAATGGGATGTCGTGGCGTAGTAAGCGAAGGAAACCGTGTGCACGTATGGCGTAGTCTGGGACAAATCGTCGTAGAAAGTTAGCTTTGCCTTGTAGGCTCTGAAGTTGACGTAAATTCCGGGGAGGTGGAATTTCGATGATAGCTTGGACTTTGAGGGGGTCCACGGTAATACCGCTCTGGGAAATGATAAAGCTGAGGAGGCGCCCTGCGGTGACACAGAACACACACTTGAGAGGATTCAAGCAGATGTTGTACTGATGACACCGTTGAAAGATGATTCGTAAACCATCAAGATGTTGGGTGTGCTTCTTGGATTGAGCTGTGAGGTCATCCAAGTAGGCGAGGATGATATGAGCCAGATCGTGAAAGATGTATGTCATAGCCCATTGGAAAGTTGCACCGGAATTCTTTAAGCCAAAAGGCATGACACGATATGAAAAAGTACCCCAAGGGGTAGTGAATGTGGTCTTATATTGATCGGTGGGGTGAATTTGAATTTGATTATAACCAGAGAATCCATCCATAAAGGATAGAGCCTCGTGGTCTGCGCAGTCGTCGATAATTTGATCGATGAAAGGCATTGGAAAGTTGTGTTTGGGACATGCGTGATTGAGATCGCGAAATTATGTGCAAACACGGATAGTGCCCTATTTTTTGTTAACGGGTACAGGGTTGGAAACCCATGAGGTATAAGCAATGGGGTAAATGAACCCGACAGCGCGTAATTTATCAATTTCAGCTTTGATGGCCGCTACTTTGGATGGGTGTAGCGGTCGTTGTTTTTGACGAACTGGTGTAATGTCGGGCCAGGTGTCGATGCGATGTTCAACAATAGAGGTATCGAGGCTAGGCATTTCCGTGTATGACCAGGCAAAAATATCCCGATATTCCTGGAAGAGGGTTGTATAGGCGGTGATTTCCTGAGGAGTGCAAGCAGCTACAATGGTGATTTCTTCGACGCTGCCATTTTTTATGGAAATGTCGATTTTAATGGTTGGGGAAATGTTGGCCATGTTGCCTTCTTCAAAAGCATCAGGGGCAGGAATGGGGTTTTTGAACCAGTCGATAGGCCTTGATGGGATAAAATCCTTGGTTTCGACCACGTAGATGGGGTGTTGGTTAGGAGGCATGGAGGCTTCCTGTGGAAACAAGAGTGTGTGGTGGTCTAGTGCATCACAGGGGTAGTCTGGGTAGTTTAACTCTTCGAGTATTTATTCGTCGCAGTGGAAGGGACAAGAATACAAAGGGTCATGAGGAGTGATAGAGGTGACTGTTGTCGTGTGGTTTCCCCCTGGTGAGGAAGAAGCAGGGGGAACAATGCTAGGAGATGGTGAGGGTTCGCTCGACATAAACCAGATATTGAAGTACTGAGGGGTACCCGTGGTAGTTGGTTGTAAAATGTTTGTAGGGGAATGAGTGGGCGAGTTGGGGAGATTAGGGGGTGAATCCTCAGATAAGTCATCTAAGAACCATGGAGACGTTGGAAGGGCCTCGGGTTCGGGAGAAATGACATGAAGAGCCTCTAGTGACGAGGTAATGTCAACTATCGACGCTGCAGGTCGTTGGAGCAGGGTCAATTAACGTTGCCTGTATTCAAGGATCATAGGACACTGGTATGTAAAATGATCTAATGAGTCACATAGAGAGCAAGGGTGTCTCATACGTTCGTTGACTGAAGTGGTGACATAATGGATATCATTGATAGTTGTTGAGGAGGACGTAGAAGGACTGGGGTTTCTCTGGAAGCTCTGGCGTACTGCGGCTAACGTCTGCTGAAAGCATGGCAGTGCTAGGCAATGGTGAGTATAATGGCCATATTTTGAACATATAGCGCAAGATAATTTGGTCCGCAACCCTTTACTATTGGAATGGAGGGTGGTAATGGAAATACTGGATGTAGTGGCGAGTGTTGGGGGAATTTGATTGAGTGGAATCAAATTCCGTAACTCTGGTAGAGATGGGCAGTTGTTGGTTTGGTGTCCCTCTTTCTCACATAGTGCACAAGGAGGTTGGATGCGGGGAAGAAGTGGAGCGGTGGGTTCCTTCTTCTTTCTCCTGCCCCCAGCTGTGGCAGGGGAGTTATTGAGTGGGGGTGTAGGGGGTATGGTGGGAGTAAGTATGGGAAACGTCATGGGGATTCCTTCTTTTTTGGGGGAAAGGGATGATCGACGGACCATCTCTGGTGGGTGTAAATACCAAACTGGGATTGCTAACACCATATTATGTAGGGTGAGTGTTGCGGCTACCTGGAAAGCTTCGATGCCTGGTGGAGGGTAAAAGAAGGGAATTTTGGGTGATGGCTTGGGGAACTTTCTCCCAAACTGGGATATGTCCTTGGGGAGAGGTGGAATCGTGGACTGGTGGGGTCGACGAGTGTGCAGGAGGTTCTTGAGGGGGGAGTTTTGCAACAAGTGGGACGTCAGATATGATAGAAGCCTCTGTAGGAGGAAGGGTATCCTTTGTGTGATTTATGTTAGATGATACAATGCATACTTGATTGGAAGGATTAAGGAGTGGTGGTGCTCCATGGTAAGTTCCTAAAAATGATGGATCTTTGAAAATTCCAGGACCCATCTCGACGAGTGGGTATGTGTCGTGGCTTGTGTGGATGAGAGGAAGAATGTTATCGATGTTGGTAGATGGATTAGGCTCATAATGTGAGACTTGGTCAATAGTAACAATCTTCCCATTGTGAGGGAACATAGTTGTCCAAAATACGGAAGATGCCATTGCCTTCATAGCGTACATGTAGCTATGACCGAACAGAATATTATAATCGAGTGGGGCATCGATAACTTCGATGTCGATGAGAATAGTCTGGCCCCCGAGTTCGACGGGGACATTCTGGAAGAGCCCTTCAGGAGACGATGGTCGTCCATCATAAGCTCGTAAGGTGATGGCAGAGGGTATGAGTTCGGGGGAACCAAGTTTCTGCCATACAGTTTTGGACATAATGCATGTAGATGCACCTTCATCGATGATACACCGATGAACTGTGATGTTCCATATTTTTACTAGTATTTGAAAAGCTGTCAAGATCAAAGGTAATGAGTCAGGTATCTGCGGGGTCGACTGCCCCCAAGGAAGAAAGTAATGATTTCCGCTGAGTGGGACAAGTTTGGAGGACCTCCAAAACTGACATGGCAGCCGGGGATTGTGCTAAGTCATCTACCAAACTATAATTATGAGCTGCCCTAGCCTGTGGGTTGTGGAAATTCCTACGCAATGGGATGCGAGGGATGCAAAAAGGTGGCTCAGTAGTAGGGAGAGGAAGCACTAACGGGGGTCCCGTCGGTGCAGGGTTTGTCTCTGGAGGAATGGGAGGAGACTCAGCGGGTGCATGATACTGTCGATTACGTGTTTGCAGAAGGAATTCTTCCTCACTAGTGAGGAGAATTGTGTGATCTGTTGGATTGTTTGGGTTGAGGTATTTTCCTACCTGAGGTGGGGGATGTTGTGTGTCCAGTTGGGTTTTTATCACACCTTGATGTGGAATAGGATTCTGCAGCACGACAGGAGGGGGTTGTTGGACGTATTGTTGTGGTGCCTGCTGAGGGGTAGACAGTGCTGGAGGATGGGAAAGACTACCAGAGTCTTTCAACCATTTGAAATCAGCGATTTGGGGGCAATGATGAGTGTAATGGCCGAACTCACCACAAAGGGCACAAGGAAAGTTGGTTTTAACATTATTGTTATTTCTCCCTTGGCGCCTATTATTATTGCCCCCCTGGGGGTTTTGATTCCCTTGGTTCTAGTTGCCCCCAAAGGATTGGTTCTGTTGGGGTTGATTCCCACCTCGACCTGGGTTGTTGTTGTTCCTGTTTCGTCCTTTATTTTTGGCATTGTTCGACGGATGGGTCGGATTGGTCGTATTCAGCTGTTCGAAATTTTGGTATTGCTGAATGGCAGAGGGTTGAACAAAATTTACCCCCGCATGAGGATGTGGGGGAGCCATGGGTTGTGGGGGACCAGGAAATGGGAAGTACGGATTCTGTGGTGGTAATGATCCAAAAGGTACATAAGAAGGCATAGTGATTTTGCTAGTACTATAAGCTGAGGTAGAGGGGGTACCAAAGTTTGTTTGAATAGGTGGATGTATGGGGGGTGTCGGTGGTGGTCCACTGATGGGTGGAGGTATAGAAACAATGTATGGTTGTTGGTAAGGGGGTGGGGGGTAATAAGAAGTGCCCCTGTATGTCGGCGGGTATTGAGGTGTTCCATACATCGGTGGTGGTTGGGGTTGTGGACCGTGGTGAGTGATGGTACCAATTAGTCCGTCTGCTAAGTGAGACATCCCAGGTTTGTCTTGGCCAAATGGCACGGGTTTTGTAAGATCAGGAAGTACAGTGTATAAGTACTCGGACTGTGCATAGATGAGGTCATACTGTTGAGCCTTACTGATGGCTTCCTCTTCATATTGAGGGAAGGTGGAAGCTACATCCTTACCGAGGAGAGAGACAAGTGATCTAAGAAACCAGTTAAGACATTGTTGCTTGGTGGTTTCTGCTTTGCACAAACTACGTCGCCTACGCCACTCATGAATGTTGTCAGTGATATGTGTGGTTGAGGTTTGTTTGAAATTAGATAGTAGTTATAGACCATTGTCATGGCGGATTGGTAATTGGAAGAAGGTCAAGAATGCTTTGGCCAAGGACTCAAAAGTCGCATGGGACCCTGATTTTTCTTCTACATACCATTTGGCCGATGGGCCAGTGAGTGTGTGTTGAAATAATCGCAGTCTAATAGAATCATCCATAATGCTA
Source organism: Picea engelmannii (assembly GCA_009831015.1). Lineage (NCBI taxonomy): Eukaryota > Viridiplantae > Streptophyta > Pinopsida > Pinales > Pinaceae > Picea > Picea engelmannii. Next base: position 17,450 of record ML798410.1, read on the forward strand.
TTGGAAGAGAACCATAGGTGAAAGGTCATGACATGGTTGGTAGGGTCTTCGCCTGCTTTTCCTTCAAACTTTGGTATGTCCGAAGGTGGTTTGGTGGGCATTGCAGGCCATGTGGGAGCATGCAATATAGGATCATTGGTGAGTTTGATGAGATCCGGTATGTTGAGAGAGGTCAAATATGGCATCTGTAGTGGGGGGGGGAGGATTAGCTCCGTCCATGGTGTGAGTGTGTTGTGAACTTGACCCTTGAGGGGGGCTAGGTGGGTTGGTGCTTCCCCCTTGAGAGGAAGTTGGTCCCCCACTTCCGTGTAAAGGAGAGCGAGTGAATGGATGACCTTGGGAAGTGGACCCAAGTAATGTAGAACCAAGAAAAGTTGATCCTAAAATAGTAGCACTCACTGGAGTGTGTGAAGGTGGTGTTGATGAGTGGGCAAGACCAGACACTCCTCCTAAGATAGGAGGGAGGTTTAGCAAGCATCGTGAACGATGGGGATTCTGTGGGTCCCCTATGATTTCCGACTAGTTGTGTGAATGTGTGAAAATGGTGGTGAGAGTAATAAAGAAACAAGAGCCTTTGCGTTTCAAACGTTGAATTTTACACAATATATATATATATCCAAATCAAAATGTAATCAGAGGTGCAACATACATAAAATGTTTTGAAAAGAAGCATATATATAGGTAAGTGGGTTTTGTCCACGTGTGGAATCAAAAAATAAAACAAATGCTCGTGTCCTAGAAGACGTAACGTCCTTCCTCTCAAATAGCACTGGACCTTCCAATAGTACTCAATAGTGGGGTCTGAAGTCACTAGAAGAGAAACTAGTGAAAGATGAAATAATTGGTTATAATGAGGGGTAAAGGGGGCATATCCCGAAAGAGCTGGTGATATTTCCCAATAGCCACACAAAATCGAATCAAGGTGCAATTGAATCCCACAATTGCCACCTGGGTAGATGTCCTAAAATTTGGTCACTAGGTACCTCGGTCAAAGTGCGGCATTTAGATTTTCGACCTAAAAAATAGGTCATGGGATGGATCCTGTCCAAGAGGTGGGTGCCTCAAGGGGGGACGCAAAGAACAACTGGACCTCGGCCTTCAACCCTTCACGGGTATGTCCCTGCCTTATGGTGTTAGGAACACTTGACTTGGAGGATTTTCAGTTCTCTATTTGACAATTTCTATGTGTTATCGCTCAGTTTGTAGTCAAGGTCAGATAGCTGGAGGGTAAGGACCAAACTAGCGTAACAGAAGCTTCCCCACCCACTGTCACCTCGATGGGGAGATCTTTCTATTTAGGGTGGCTAATCCCAAGGGAGACGTCCCTAGCAATCTGGGGTGCTGAAGGAGAAAAGATTAAGGGTTTGAGGTTCGAGAGGTCAAAGTAGCTTTTCCCTTTCACAGATTACTGCCAAGAGAGATAGTCAAAAAGAAGGTATTCCACTGAAAGAGGCACCTGTTTGTGAGACAAGGCAAGTAAAACTAAAATGTGCAGACAATGGTTAGTATTTCAATTGCTAATGACTATCTTTAATATATATGAGAAATACTAAAAGTAATTATTGACGAAGTCAATGATTGCAAATAAAGACAATGGCTTAAAATATTACTTCTTCAATAAATACAAAATGGTGCTTGCATTCAATGTATAAAATTAATCCTTATGTTATCACAACACATTAAATGTGCTCATACATATATATTGTTGTTGTGTCACTATACAATTTAAGGGTGACGTCAGCCCTAATCTATGTTAGTTTCGGGAGACGATGAGAAGAACGTTTTGCTAATCAAGCCAATGTAAATGATCAACAACTCAAAGTCTATCCTCAGATGACCTAGCCGCAACTTTAGTACCAAGCAAAGGTAAAAAAAAAGGCAAGACATCATCAGCTAGTTCGGGTTAGTATGACGCTAGGGTTAGTTAGGGTTTCAATTTAAGGGTTTTGAAAAAAGGTTGTTTTACACTATGGACTCAACGTTGCTATTTTAGACTAGTGCCTTGAGTAAATGGAGTCAAAGAGAGAGGCTAAAGGCTTGGAAAGATTTAAACCTAAGGATGGGAGAGTTAGGATTAATGGTGTTGCAATGGCAGGGCCACCAAGTCAAAACCTTAAGGGGAGGAGGCTCATTCTGGTGTAGCTTAAGCTAGGCCTCATGCTCCTCCCTCTTTCCTTAAGACTCTTTGGCAAAAATGGCTAACTTTAAAACATAAATCTAGGACTGAAAAGTGTTGTTGGGGCCAAGTATTTTCAAACCCTAGGTGTAAATTCAATTAGGCCTAGGACGTCCTCTTTCTTCAATCTATGTTTCAAATCTAACTCAGAAAAAGAAGAACTAGTGTAGCAACGGCTAGGCTATATCCTTCTCAATCAAATGGCTAATCAAGTTTTTATCATGGGGACATAAAGCAAGGACCTACTTGTGTGCTTGCTCCCTAGGGTTTCAATGATTAAGCATAATAATAACAATGTAACCATACATGTAATATATTAAACCTACAACCATTCAATCAAGAGGTTTTGTATGAAAAATACACTTACAAATTCATGAAGAGCTTATCAAACCCTAGCTGTAACACCTTCCAATGATAAAAAACACCATACACATGCCAAAGATAATCCTTCCAAGTGTAGCGCCTCAACTCCAAGAGCCAATAGTCCAAGACAAAAGACTAAAAGAGATCTCTCACAAGAGAGTGAGTTGTGTTATGTCCAAAATGAGGCTCAACGTCCTCAATTTATATCATCCAAATGACCTTTAATTACAAGATAGGTCATTAAAAATAGCCGACAAGGCTGACTTAACATTATTACATTATTTGTCACATTAAATGCTAAAATGTCAAAAATATGAGCTAAATGGGAGACGTCAAGCCCCTCTGAGGGAGACGTTGGCTCTTTTTGGGCAAGATCAACATCCAAGGAGCAAAACGTTGGCCCCCCTGGGGATCCTACAACCTGCCACATGTGCCAAATAATCCCAGCACACTGCTACCTGCTCCATAAAACGTCCAGCCTGTCCTGGGTAGCGTCCTATCTATAAAAGCCATCATCTCATCTGCAGGGGGTGATCCCCCTAGGTCGATCTCTGCAAAAGTGTCCTAGTGAGGGTGTCCTTATATCTTCTTCATGCAAGGGCTCATCATGACGTTGTCCTGCCTCTTCCATCCCATCAACCATCTGATGGGCTCTTCAGCCCCATGGAGGTCCGAGCTAATCATCTCCCCATGTGTACCGGTCTTCTGGTACCTGTCCTCCGGGTATGGTCCTGCACATCAAAAACTATGCCCTCCATGGGCTCATTAGTCCTAGAGATCATAGCAATGTAAATCATATCTCATCATTAAAGTTATCAAATATATGCATGAAATCCCTAACATATCATCTAAGTGCTCAAATATATTACACAGATCTACTATACAAAGATGAAGAAACCAATAGAGCAACTTATTGGGCTAGTACCCACAAGATAAGGAAAGTTCCCTCAAAAGATTATTCAAGCCATTTTTTATGAGGTGATATGGTTTTTAGGGATGTCCAGTCACAGTTAGACCAAGGGCAGGTGTTGTCTGTGGGTGCCTTTGTAGGAGGCGAGCTGTACCCGTCATGGATGCATTTTTTCCAAGCCCTTTTTGCCTTTATTTTTATTTTATTGCTTTTATTTCTTTTTACTTCAAGGTCTGACCAGAGGACACTGCCTTGGCTTGGTGGCCAGAGCTGACAGCGTTACCCACTGGTATCTTCACAGAAATGATAAGGCTGGCTCGTGATGAGACCCCCTCTCCTTTGGCCATGCAACCAAAGGTCACTTCCCTGGCTTGGTGACCAGATAGTGGCAATTTCATACCGCTGGATACCTATGAACATAATGGGTCGGCTCGTGATGATACCTCCCATCCTCTTGGTTAGGTCTTGTTTTTTATCATTTTTATTAGGGTCCCTTAGTTTCTTATCGAGAGGCTTTTTATTGCCTTCTCAGGGATCCCCTGGGCGAAGCATCTCTAGGTTTTATTTCCTATGGCTTTTATCTTTTACCAACTTCTTTTACCCCCTGGGCCTTTAGCCCCTTCTTCCCACAAGGCAAAGTGTAACCCTCAAAGGTCATCCTAATGGCCAGACTAGGGGAATGGGATGGATGAGCAGGGTATAAGATGTAAATATGATAAGATGGTGGGAGCGGACGATGGATCTGCAAATCCCCCTTGGTGGATAACCAAAATCCATGAATACAAGCTTGCTAAGTCACCCAATCAATCACCCCAATAATGGTCAAGTGGATTAGTGTAATATCCAAGAAGTCATCAGAAATGAAAGGAACCTAATGCATATATAATAAGGTTATAACGATCAAATATGACACATACCATGATACCTCGGACCAATTGCCTCATAGAGAAAGAGTCCTCTTCGATGCAAGGCCAGGCCGGTGGTGATGGAAGCTGCTATTGCTGATAGGACAAGTCTGGCAGAGAAGAAGAAAGATGGGTCCTCCAGGGCCATGCTCAAGTCAATCCCGCTCTTGGTACTCCATGTCTAGGACCATGTGGGCCTCGAGGCATGATCTCCTAGTTATCCCTAGATATCGGGGATAACATCTGGCTCCAACTCGGGGACATGTGCTAACTATAGAGCGCATGAGAATCTCAGCAATCTCTGGCGTAAACCTGTGACCTGCTCACACTTGACAAGAAAGCATCAGCGAAAAAAGGTGGGGTGGTATTGCCACCCCGCAAAATAACAGCATATACATATGAGATAAAGCAATCATGATGCAGATATAAGGAAAACAAACAATAAATGCATACGGTATAATACACGGAAGTGCCTACCTACTCATACTTACCTGTGGGGTCAGGTTACCCCACCTTGGTGGGATTTGAGGAGATGCCCGCTAACGAGCACTGTGCACCTTCTTCCCTCCAGTGTAGATAGGTAATAGGAGTCATTAACTGATTTCTTTCTGACCCTAAAAGGGACAAGCCCAAAACGATTGTCTTCTTTGATATTAGTAGGTTTTCCTTTATTGGCATCCCACATCCCAACCGTGTCTCCCTTCTTGCACTCTTTGACTCTGAAGTTAGTTGTTCCTTGAATAAACCTGGTGTATTGTGTAGAGGGAGGTGGGTGGGATTCTGTTACAAAGATATTCTGCTGTGAGGGATGGATTTGTACATCATTTTCCACCTTCTTTAGTATTTTCACAGTCTCGGATTTCTGAGCTTTGATATCGTTAATGAGTCGTTGGTATTCTTCTTTCGTGGGCCATTCAATCTAACTCGAATTTTCCTCTTTTGTAATGGGATTATCTTTTGATTCCTGGTCTAGTTTATTTATTACCGCCATCCTGGCTGACCTAACTACTTCTTTGATGGCCTCTTGATTCTCTGCAGTGGTGATATTTATTTGAGGGCCTTTCATGAAGTAGTCTATATTTTTTACTTGTTGATGGCCAACACTACTGCAAGGACATTCATGTTCCCAATGTGCTTCACTGCATTGAAAACACCAAGGGTTTTCATCCACAATGATGGCGCTTGGAACCTTTATGTCTTTGAAAACATCTTTGTGCCCCTCAATGAAATTACTTTTTCTTTGTGGTGGATAGCCATCTTCGTCTAAATCTTCCGAGGTATCAGAGGTATCATCAGGAAAATCACCCCGATCTATGTCTTCTCCTATCGAAGGAAAATTGGGACAATCTTGATCCAATGAAAAGAATGTTTGTTCATTTGTCCCAGAATGACCAGTATGTAATAGTATGGGAATCCCTTTAAGGGGTAATTGGTCATCTGAATTCTATTTTTTTAGAAAAGGGATTTCTAACATTTCGCGAATACTTTTAACCCTTTGCAGGATGCAAGACATACTAATACTTGGATCAGTTTCTTCAGACTTATCGGCTTCACTTATATCTTGATCTTCCAACATTGGTGTGTCCAAGACAAACAAGGCATCTTCAAAGTTATGTTTTTTCTGAGTGGCCATGTTTAAAGGAAGTCTCTTCCCAAAAAGTGACTTGACAACAGGTGAATTAGCAGGAGGCTTCCTTCTGAAAGCTAGAGGAGGGTTATTGAACCTCTTTTTGGTTTGTGGAGTTGCCATATAGTTTCCCTAAAACTACCAAAGAATAGGGGGAAAAGAAGGTAGTGGAGTCGCCAGGTAAGCTTACAAGAAAAGGCTTCTGAAGCAAGGATTACCAAAGGTTTGTCGTTGAGGAAGTTTGACTCAGTGTTCCCCGGCAACGGTGCCAAAATGTTATCGCTCAGTTTGTAGTCAAGGTCAGATAGCTGGAGGGTAAGGACCAAACTGGCGTAACATGAGCTTCCCCACCCACTGTCACCTCAATGGGGAGCTCTTTCTATTTAGGGTGGCTAATCTCATGGGAGACGTCCCTAGTAATCTGGGGTGCTGAAGGAGAAAAGATTAAGGGTTTGAGGTTCGAGAGGTCAAAGTAGCTTTTCCCTTTCACAGATTACTACCAAGAGAGATAGTCAAAAAGAAGGTATTCCACCGAAAGAGGCACATGTTTGCGAGACAAGGAAAGTAAAACTAAAACATGCAGATAGTGGTTAGTACTTCAATTGCTAATGACTATCTTTAATATATATGAGAAATACTAAAAGTAATTATTGACGAAGTCAATGATTGCAAATAAAGACAATGGCTTATAATATTACTTCTTCAATAAATACAAAATGGTGCTTGCATTCAATGTATAAAATTAATCCTTATGTTATCACAACGCATTAAATGTGCTCATACATATATATTGTTGCTGCGTCACTATACAATTTAAGGGT
>ML798410.1:33469-73649 GCA_009831015.1 Picea engelmannii
TAGAGGATCACCGGAATCACTAGAAGCCCAAAAAGAGTTAGAGTGGTTTTCCAGTCCCACAACTCTGCCTCTCTACACCTGTTTTGAAAAGAATAAAATGCTTTCCAATGGAGTTAATGGAGTTAATTTTAAAAAAATGAATGCTTTGGTAATGCACGATTAAGAGCAACGAACAACTTAAGGAAGTCACTAAATCTTCAAAGAATTCCTCAAACAGCAGTGATTCCATTTGGCAATTGAATGGAAATTTATACCCTGTAAATCAATGTGGGATTAATCAAGGTACCAACGAAAAGAGAGAGAGGAGTGGTGCGAACTTCAAAAGTTGAGGCATGAAATGCATTGGATTTGGATAGTTAGCCGCCCTCACTACACATGCACATGTCAAAAGAAATTTGGAATATGAACAGCTCATGTGCCCATTTCACATGAACTCTTCAATGCTTGGAAAGGAAGGTCATCAGTTTTTCATCATGGTGGAAGTAATAAAGGCCTCTTGTATTTATAGTACATAGGTTGAGCACTAGATCCCACTAGAGAAGGATTGCATACCAAGGAGGGCATTTGCACCTTTTAAGTGATAGTTGAGAAATGAAGTAAAATAAGGTAAAACATATTTTTTCCGAGGTAAGGTCATACTTTGATTCACTCTAATGGTTAAGAACATGTGTTTCCTCCTAAGATGTCACAAGTTTAAATCCAGAGGGGGTAGGGTATGTATATCTCCATAGACTTTACTAGTCAAATCAGTGAGCAGAGGGGGCCCCTTGTCCCAAATTAGATTATTATTATTATTAAAAGTTGCTCACCTCATTTACTATGTCCCACAAACTAAAATTAGATTATTATTATTATTAAAAATTGCTCACCTCATTTACTAAAGCACAAGGGATAAAGTAAGACACACACCATTGGCTAGTATTTTTTTAAGAAATGGGTTTCAAAGGAAACAAAGTAAATAAATGATTGAAGTCTTCTCTATGATGTGATGCAATGAAAGTTTATAAGTGAATTTTATTTTGGTTGTACTCCTTTTTAAGAAAAATAGGTTCTAAAGGTTCTTATTAAACCAAAAGTGAAGGTGTGGTGAAGGTGTGTAAAAGGACATTAGCTTAGTGAAAGCCTATTTTGTAAAAGGGGGCTTACTTGAAAGTTTTATTTACCACTTGAATTGGTATATTCCTAATAAAATCAACTTTTTTGGTGGTGGATCTCATCCTAGATATGTCCTGAAATTGAATAAGGGGGTATAAGGACATTGTCGTTATGTGCAATGGTGCATGATTTTGATGCTACTTTCTTTTTTTGTCTGGTTTTGACATTATTATACTTGGAATTCATCATTTAATGTAACACACATGGCATTTAAAGCAAGTTAATTCATACACACAACTTAATGTCATTCAAGCACAATCGAGCACAAATAATCAAGTAGCTACAAGGAACATTCAAGCATATTCAAAACGTTCAAGTTGTCAACATTAGCATTCAATAACGATTCTACAAGAATCATGAAAGCATCCAAATTGTAACTTGTAGTTGTTTTTTTGTAAGTGTCTCTTTGAATCAAGAGTTGTTTGAGTCATTGAGTCAAAATAGATAAAGTTGAGTGGTTGAAATTGTAATTCATTTTCCAAAATAGACCTACCTGAAATTAGAATAAGGAGGTAAAGTGAGTCAAGTCATTATAATCACACTTTAGGGTGCATGATCGATAACACCCAGCACCCTAAGTGCAACATCAAATCAAACGAGGGTGCAAGAAAAAAAGAAGTGCAAGCGAGTTTGACAAGTGAGCGAGAAAATAATAATGAGAAAAGGAAGAAAGCGTTTACAAAAAGAATCTCAATAAATCAAGGAATTGCAAGAGTACAACCATGAATTGCAAAATTGAGTTAAAAATCTTGAGTGGACATTAATTCAAAAACAAAAACTAATTGATCGTATGGTTGATAAAATACAGTCAGCAAATGATCTTCGAAATGAAATAGAAATCAAGGATCAATTGATTGATGCACTTCAAATAAAATTGAGAGAAAAAAAAAATCAAATTGATGACATGATTGATGAAACATATGCAACAAATAAAAAAGTTGATACAAGTTATGATACAGAGGATCTAATAGAAAAGATTGATGCAAAATGTGATACAAAAGAGTTCATCCAAATGAATGATGCAACATGTGATACAAATGAGTTCATAAAAAAGGTTGATGTAGCTTGTGACACACAAAACATAATACATATGGTTTATTCTACTTTTGATACACATGACCTAATGGTAGATACAAAAGAAACACAAGATATCGATTACAATGGACCAGTGAAGAAAATTGTTTTTAAAAATGAGTCAAAAGAAGCATAGAATGATAGAAACAACAACAACAAATGTGAAGAATCAAAAGAACAACAAAATGATCTTTCCAATATGTTTGTTATACCTTGGGAAGAATTATCATTCACCAAAGATTGACATGGATTAGGATATGACAAATGAAATAGATGTCATATCCCATATCACTCTAAACCAATTCAATTTGTGAGTGTAGGACTTCTTGAAGAAGTGAAGAATCTTGATAATAAGTGCCAACATTGTCATAGGGTTAGTCACTTGGAGTCACGGTATTTTGATCTCCATCCTTATCTTCATTGTGGGAAGATAAATCATCTCTTATAAAAGTGTCGAAAGAAGAAGCAGGTTAAGCAAACAATTACTTATGGATGTATAAATTCATGGAGATGGAATCAAGAAGTAAAGAAGCCGCATCAGTCTTATCATCTAGTCAAGACAAAGGTAAAGCCACAGCTACATGGAGAAATGACAACAATCAAAAGATTTCAAACAACTACTGCAGATGATTTTTGTGATGATCCACATCCAATTCTATTTGTTCTCTGAAAATAAATCAAATGTGGTACTCTTCATGCCTCAAGGGGGGAGTACATTGATGAAATCAAATTGGTTAGTACATTGAATCCAAATCTTAAGCTTGGATCCCTTCAACTATGAATCATTGAAGAACACAAATAATCCAAAGCTTAAGCTTGGATCCTATCAACCAACTTCAACAAACTTCTCACCTTGCACCTGACAGGGGGGATATCAGATTTCAATGATGATAGTCAGAATTAAAGATTCGAAGTCCTATCATTCATAAAAATCAAAAGAATGGGAATGTTCAGACATGGAAGTTGTTCACTTCTAGATGAACTATTCAAATATTGGTGTTTTCTCAAGCATATCTTCATCAAATCTCACTTTAGTAGTTTCAACTTGAAGATGATATTGATTATGGTATTGTTACTGACACAATTATTCATACTTGTGATTGAGGGGGGGAACGTTAGACTATGAGTCCCTAGACAATAAAAAAGTTCGAGACCACATTGATATGAATTGTAAACCGTTGATGAGTTTGATCAATGAGATTTCTATGGGAAGAAACGTTTTCAGAGGTATATGGAGAAAACACAGTATAAATGGTTATATTGTGGTTTGTCTTAATACCTCTGAAAACACTAATGAGTTGTCAGTAAGATCTAGATCTGTTCAATCTGTGTATTATAAATTTAGATCATGAGATCAATTCAATGTGCATCAGAATGGATTAAGGCCTTTTCCGCCATTTCTTGTCTCATTTTGTTTATGCTCCAATTCTTAACACATGGAGGGCTGGGATGGCCATATTTGAAGAAAGGGGTAGGCTTGAAATCTAATCTCAAAGAGGTACAAACATAGAGGATGTGAATGGTTATATTTTGGTTTCTTTGAATACCTTTGAAAACACTAATGAGTTTTCAGTAATATATAGATCTATCCAATCTATGTACTATAAATTCAGATCATGAGATCAATTCAATGTGCATCAAAATGGCTTAAGGCCTTTTCTTCCATTTCTTGTCTCATTTTGTTTTTGCTCCAATTCTTAACACATGGAGGGATGGGATGGACATCTTCGAAGAAAGGGGTAGGCTTGAACTCTAATATTAGAGAGGTAGAAACATAGAGGATGTGCATGGTATGAGAACTAGGATGAGATGTAGGAGGGCCAATCTTGATGGTAGGTGTAGGATTGGCTTGGGAAGATTGGTCACAAGAAGGTTCTAGGTATTATGTCATTAGGGTTGGCTCATCTAGGTGGGTGGAATCTAGATGGCGGATAATATGAAGGGCATCCTGATACTCGGATAGGCGGGGGAAATGGTGGGAGTAATGACCATAGGTGTCGCATAATTCACATGGATGGTTAGTGCGAGAGGACTTTAGACGTTTTGAAGTGAGTTTGGTTAGGGTGATTTCCACGATGGGGGTGGAAGGATCAACATCTAAGTCATCGGCATTATAATGAATTTGTATTTTGGGAAGTCGAGGGTAATTGAAGGTAGGATGGCTAGGAAGATCACATAGGGCACATGGGAAAGTATGTATAAATGTGATAGGTTGGGTGGCTAGAGTGGGGTTGGTAGAGGTTGTGGTGGGTTTGACTTTGGCCTTTCCCCATTTTTTATCTTTATTGGGTTTAGGTTTGGGTTGGGAGGGAGCCTACGGTGGTTTAGGGGAAACCTGGGTAGGTTTTGGTAAAATATCTATAAGGGGGGGAGGAGGTGGAGGTGTGGGATGGGAAAATGGTTGTGGAATCCCAATGTGCACAGGTATTAGTTGCATAGGGGTCAAAGAAAAATATGGCCTAGGTGTAGAGATATGAATGGGGGTGGGAGGTGGGTCCAAGTACCACACTGAAATCCCTAAGGTGAGTTTAGGAAATTTATGGGTATCCATGACCAAGGTATTGATTATCCTAGGTGGTGGGAACAAGAAATAAACCTAGTCAAAGGGATAGTGTGGATGTTGCGAATGCATGCTCGATGGTGGCATAAATGATGCTAGTATGGAAGGTCCGGGAGAGAGTTGCAGGTGAGAACACCTTAGTCCATGGATGGATGACACCATACATGCATTGGATGTTATAGGTTGGGTGATGATAAGTGGAGTTATGTAGTATGCACCAAATAGGCTAGAGTCTTTATAGACTCATAGGCTAATTTTGGCAAGGGAAGTAATGGTTTGGTCACCTCCCAAAGAAGAAACCACATGGTCTGGATGAGGTTGGGATTGAGGATTGTGGTAGGTTAACTAGAAGGGGCCACAACCTTCATGGCATACATGAATCTTCATCCTAAAAAGAGATTGTAATCTAGAGGGGAATCAATAACCTCAACATCAACACAGACTTCCTTTCCCCCTAGTTGGAAGGGACAATTATGGTAAAGTCCTTGAGGATGGGAGGGTCGACCATCATATGCTCGAAGGGAGATCATAGATGGGACAAGGGAAGCGGAACTGATATTTTTCCAAACCTAGGCTGACATGATGCATGTGGATGCACCCTTGTCAATAATGAACTTGTGGATGGTGAATTGATTGATGGAAACTGAGATTTGGAAAGATATGGAGGATGGAAATTGAAAGGGTTCATCTTGGTCACTATTGAAGGTAATCATATGATCTTCCTATGGATCAACATCTACCAAAGCACCAAGAAAATCCTTCTTCTATGCGGGGTACATCTGAAGGACTTCGAGGGATGACCTAGTAGTGGGGGACTAGGCTAAGCCATCAACAATGTTATAATGGTGGGATTCCTTCTCATGAAGGTGAGTATAATTCCACCTTAGAAAAACCTTGGGAACCTTGCGAGGGATGTCCTCGGTAGGGCAGGGAATTTGTAAAGTTCCAATGGTGGACGAAGCAGGATCAAAGGGCTCAGTCAGTTGTGTCTCAAGGGGAATGCCATATTGGAAAGATCAAGTATCTAGGTTGACATCGTTTGAATCCAAAACGAGAATATGGTATTTTCCATTACTAGAAGGGCGGAGAATGGGGGAAAATCCAAAAGGAGGGGGATGTGAAGTAGATACCAACCCTAGGATGGGAAAGTGTTATGCAACATAGTCGGTTGCAATGAATAGGAAGGAGTGGGAGGAGCAGTGGCTCTCTGAGTAGCCTCAGCTGCTTCCCAAGATCGACGCGTCATGGGTAGGAGGGAACACTCATGGGTGTAATGTCCATAGACACCATAACAACCAAAATGTTTATTGGTTTAGAGGGATGGGTTCTTCTCCTTATTGGGTGTGGGGTTGGTTCCCTGGATTTGGTTGGGGTTAGGTTGGTTTCCCCCTGGATTGGGGTACGTATTCTGGCTTCCTTGGGACCTTTGGTTCTAGTTATTTTTCTTCCCTTTCCTTTGATTGTTCTTCTTATTCTGGTTTGGAGGAAGGGTAGCATTATGTTGTGCATACACCTGACTTAGGGGAGGTGGGGTAGGTGGACTAGGATGAGGTGAAGGTACAACTGTTGTAGGTCAGAGATAGTTGGTGGTGGAATAGGAAAAGGGTAGTAAGGGTTTGTGGAAATACCACAAAAGGGGTTACTGCAAGGGGTACCTTGACCATGGTGATGGGGTGAACATAAGGTGTAGGGTAAGAGATGTTAGTGTTCATCTACGATGAAACACATGAAGGGTCCTAAGGTGAGTTTGGGTATCCATAGGGAGTGGGAGACCCACCAAAAGGAGGAGTATATCCATTAGGTATGTATGGAGGAGGTTGTGGATAAAACTGGGAAATAGAGTAGATAACACTATCAATTGCATGGGATGTCCCCGGAGTGGATGAGTCACCTGATCGAGGACAAGGGGCATCAGGAAGGATCATGTAAAGGCATCCATATCAGGCATAAATAAAATCGTGTTTATTAGACTTATGGATAGTTTCTTCCTCATTATGGGATAATGTCATAGTGACATCCTTAGCAATGGGAGGAAGGAGGGATTTCAGGAAAAAAATCTTTGGAAAGGTATCATCAAGCTTGGCCTTACAAAAACCATGTCTTTAACGCCAACCGTGAATATGGTTTGAGATATGAGTGGCAATGGTTTGGTGACATGAGATAAGGATGTTGATCCCCAAATCATGGAAGATAGGTAACTGAAAGAAGGTGAGAAACACCTTGGCAATGGAATCAAATGTGCGGTGCATGTTCCCAAGTTGGTCAATGTACCACTTAGCAATGGTACCCATCAATGTTCTCTGGAAAATTCTAAGTCTAACCGAGTCCTCCATAATGGAATTAGAGGAACACTAAAGGTGGAAAGACATCACATGGTTAGATGTGTCTTCTCCTAACTTGCCCTCAAAATTGAGGATGTCAAAGGGTAGTTTAGTAGGAATGGGAGGCCAGGTAGGTCATAATGGATAGGTTCATTGATCAATTGGCTAAGGTTTGGGATGATCAATCTAGCCATGAAAGATAATGAGGTTTGAGTAGTTCCAACCATGGGGGAACTAGGGGAAGATGGACCTAGTGAATCAAAGGAGGTAAAGATTTGGAACTGGTTGCACCAATACCTCTCAATGGGGACGGGGGTTCTAACTCAAAGGAGCTAGAACCAATGGATAATTCGAGGCAGGGGGGACTGCTTTATTGGGTGGAGACTACAGCACGTCGAATAGGAAATTATGGTTGAAGGCCTTTCAGCCTATGAGACCATCTCTTGGGAGGAGCAATGGTGTCCAAAGGTAAGTTTAGGTTTTGTTTTTGGTTGGTGCTATTGTGGTTTTGAAACTCATTATATGAACATAGTTACCAACTTAACAAGAACTGTGACCTCAAAACGAGAACTCTAACCCAAAAAACTCATATTGTTGTGTCAAAAACACCAAAATAAACCCCTGAATGAAAAAGTGGCATTACTAGTAGCACCCTTTTTTCGAAGGTGATTATAATTCCGACTTATTTGAAATTGTAATCTTGAAAACCGGATAAAAACCTTAAAATTGACCGTCAAATAAAAAATTGATACTATCAATAACATCTGTTTATTTTTATTTTTTTCAAGTTAAAATTATGACTTAATTGAAATAATAGTCTTTACAAGTGATATCATAGCAAAAGAAAAATAATAATAATAATAATCATTACTTGAAATTTAATTTATTTTTATTTTTTAATTTACATTAAAAAACAAAAATAAAAAACTCCACAATCGAATTAAAAAAAAACATAACCCAATTTGAAAAAAAAATAAAATAAATAAATAACCAAAAATTTAAAAGAAAAAATTAATTAAAAAAAACAACCCAAAATACAATTTAAAAAAAATAAGAAGAAATTTTGAAACAAAAAATTAAAAATACTAAATTATATATATATATATATAACACAGGTCCCAAAAAAATTTAAACAACAAATTTTGAAAAAAATAAATTTAAAAAAATAAAACTAAAATAACGCCAAAATAGAAAAATTTTAAACAAAAAGTTAAAAATACCTAAATTAAAACTAAGAAATCTAAAACACATCCCCAACGATATTTAACAACAAATTTTCAAAAAAATACAAACAAAAACCAATTTTAAACAATTTAAAAAAAAAACAATTATAAAACAATTTTAAATAAAACAAAGTAATAAATTAAAATTAAAAAAAATAAAGGAAAAAATAAAACACATCAATAAACATTTTGAAAAATTAAAAAAACATAAATAAAAAATATTAAAAACAAAAAAATATAAATTAAATTACATTTATAATTTAAAAAAATGGATAATACATACAGTTTCTGGGGGCGATTTCCCTTGCCCTCGACCTCGCATCCCTCCCCACCGCCCTCGCCCAACCGCTCCTTGTCTCTGTCACGTCTGTCCCCGCTAAGCATTCCAGTGAGCGACATGTCGCTCACTGGAAGGCTTCACAGTAGATGCGGGGACAGATGTGTCAGGGAGCGAGAGGGAGGGAAGGATAGAGCGACAAGGAAGGGTTGCGTGGTTGGGCGAATGGTGCATGCAATGGGGTCCATGGAATCACCCCCCCTCCCCCGAAAGGATCCCCGAAATTATATGAAGAAGAAGAAAAAGAATAAATTTTAATGTCCACGAGGCTAACAACAACCTATGGGACAGACCACCTCATACACTGATTTCTACATTTCAGTCCTTTTCCTGTTCATCTTGATGATGAGCTCTCCCACTTTCTCCACAGTCCCCTCGCTGAATAAATTATTCCAAGAGTTAGCTATTAAAATACTCACATAATTGTCCCTGTTGTCTTTCAAAGCTTCACACTCTAAAATGAAATGTTTTTATGTTTCCACTTTTCCGGAGTTGCAGAATATACACACCCTTTCTTTCCAAGCTTCCTTTGGACTTTTCCAACACCCAGTTTCACAACAGAGTTGATGGGAATTAGTTCTTAACTGGGCAATAAGCATTTTGTCTCTCCAAGATATATTGAGCCCTATGTACGCTTTTTGATGGTGGTTGTAAGTGGGGTTAAACTCTTCAATGTAATACTTTTTCTTTCTCCCTAGCCCTTTATCCGAGGATCGCTTGTGGAACCTATCAATAAAAAAAGCCTTTATCTCTTTATTGTTTGTAGGGAACCTGTTCAAATGAATATCCCATTTACTAATCCATTTAATATTTTGCGCCTTGCCGCATCCACATCTTCTTTCTTTTGCACAATGTGTCATTGAAGACGACCTTAGGCCACCGACCGTCTTCCATTTGTTCAATTTTTTTAGATATCTTATGAGACGCACCATAGCAATTTCTTCAATAGGATCAGCCCCCATTTCACTCAGCATGATATCATAAGGAACTGAACTTTTAATTTTAAACTTGTTTGTAATCAAGTGTTTTTTAATCTTCTCAATTTGCTTCCATTGTAAGTCAGATGTATTGTTGGCCCACACTTCACAACCATAGAGAACCATCGGGATCACTAAAATTCCAAAAAGAGTTTGCATATTCTTCCAATCCCATAGCTCTGCCTCTCTGCACCTATTTTGGAAAGCATAGAATGATTTCCAACCTTCCAAAGTTCTTTTCTTTCTACAACCTTCCCAACTTAGGTTTTTGTTGAAGTCAATTCCGAGGTATTTGTAATCTGCCACTTCATCAAGAGTGTTGCCTTCAAAGTAGAACTTATGTTGATTATGTTTTTGTTTTCTTTTGCTAGAGAAAACTATCACTTTCGTCTTGCTAGTATTGACTTGCATCCCCACTGTACTACAAAAGTGCTCAAGGGAAATTAAGTGTTCTTGCACCCTTGGAGCAGATTTAGCAATTAGAATAAGGTCATTCGCATACAAGAGAAGCCTTATCACAAACTCGCCCAAAAGAGCACCATCACCCTCCTGCAATTTTAACCACTCTTCAAGTTTTTCTATATATAAACCGAAAAGGGTAGGGGACAATGGGCACCCTTGCTTGACCCCTATATCACTCCTAAAACTTTCGAAGATACTTGTTGATGTTCTGATTTTGACTTTAACCTCCTCATATAGCCTATGGATGGCTGCTCTAAGGTGCATAGGAACCCCAAGTTCCTCCATTCTATGCCAAATCTTCTCTCTAGGGACCGTGTCAAAAGATTTTTGGAAATCGACAAAGCAACACAAGACTTCCTCTTTTTTCTCCCACACTTTTTCAATGATGTGCCTTAGAGTTATATCGTGATCAATCGTTGAGTGTTTAGGTCTGAAACCTGCTTGCCCTTTGGCGCGCTTATCTCTTTCTTCCGCTCACCTACTGATTCTATTTTCTAGCATGCTTCCGAATAATTTTGCGAACAAGGGGTTTATCATTATAGTCCTATAGTTGGAGGGGTTTATGTATTCTCCAATTTTCAAAATTTGTTAGTTACATTTGTGTGTTTTGTTTTTTTCAATTGTTTTAATTTAGTATTTCTAACTTTTGTTTTAAAATTTCCTATTTTTATTTTTTTTTACATTGTATTTTGGGTTGTAATTTTTTTAATTAATTTTTCTTTTAAATTTTGGGTTTTTTGAATTTTGTTTTCATTTTTCTGGTTTAATTTTTTTTAACTTTAAAAAAATATCAAATAGGCTTCTTTTTTCAAACATGCTTTTTTTTCAATTTTGTTTTAAAACTCATCTATAGAGTTCTTTTCTTTTCATTTTATTCATTTTTAATGTAAATTCAAAAAATAAAAATAAATTAAATTTCAAGTAATAATTTAGAAGCTTATTTTGAGTTTTTTATTCGCGATGGTACCGCTCGTTAATGTCATTGTTTCAATTAAGTAGCATCACTTTTTGATTTGAGGGTCAATTTTAAGGTTTTTTCTAGTTGTCAAGGTCACAATTTCAAACAAGTCAGAATTTTAACCACTTTCAAAAAAGGTTGCTACCAGTAGCGCCACTTTTTTATTTAGGGGTAAAAATAACCACTAAATGCAACCTCTAAAAAAATGAGAACTCTTCAGAGTTCTCGTTAAGTTGGTAACTTTATTTATGTTGAAAGTAAATTGTTGAATTAAAAATAACTGTTGAAAATGAACAATTTTGAAAACAAATGTTTGAAATAAACTCTTACTTATGCAAGCAACCTAATCAAAAGTACTGAGTGTTGAATTTTCTTTTTGAAAAACTAAAAAGATGTTGCATGGAAATTCAGAAATCTAAAGTAGCAAAGTTTCCTCCAAGCAATGCAGTGAAATTTGCAATTGTTAGCCCTATTGGTAAGCAAAAAGAAGGGTCCTAAGCAGTCTTTGTCTTTTCATTAAGGGTTTGGTATGAAAATGTAAACTAACTAAAGTTATATAACAACAATGGTATGACAGCCAATGGTTGGAACAAACGATAATAAACTAGATGCAATGGAACCAAGTTCAATGTCTTACCCTATATGCTCTTTTTTGTCTTTTTTTAATGCACTGAAGTGATATGAAAATAAAAGAAAGAAACTAAAGAATAGAACAACTATTGAATGGTAAAGCTACAACCTATTTGTAGTAGAAAATAGGGAACCAAACCCTAAAAAAACCTCCTGAGGGAAAGGTATTAAAACCCCTTATGGGTTTGGTCCTCAATCCCTTGGGTTTAGTGTCGGGGTTTTTAAACCAAGAAATAAACGGAGTAAACAAAGGGGAAAAAATAGGCTCTGAACAACACCTACAATAGGCTAATGAAGTACATGAAATAGAGCCAAATAAAAAGTGACCAATGCAGAAAAATACATGGAAACGTGTGTTGGCCTGTGGAAAAAATTGCCCCCAAAAGATATGTTGGTCAATGACAAAAAATAACCCCAAAATATGCATTGGCCAATGGAAAAAACTTCCCCCAAAAGATGTGTTGGCTAGTGGCATAAACTTCCCCTAAAACCTATGTTGGCTAATGCAGCCCCCCAAAAAGTGCGTTGGGTCCAAGGACTAGATTTGAAGATGTGGCTCTGGCTCCTGAGTGGTCTTCTAGCACTTGTAACTTGCAACTACAAACATAAAGTTACATGATGTTAAAACCCTTGAAAATATCATAAAAAACCAATAAAAAATGGAATAAAAAACCATTTACAACACACCCACAACCAAGGATCATGAGATTAGCTCAGATCCCCAGTGGAGTCGCCATTCTGTTGGTGTGAGTTTTTGCAGTAAGGGTTAGAAAATCCACAAACTTTGTGGTTGTGACAAAGCTACAGACAAAAAGGGTTAGAAAACAAGAAACCATATTTTTCTAAGGAGTAAATATCTCTATATCTATGCTATTCAGTGAGAGTAAAAGGCATGCAACAAAAAAATGCATGAACAACAATAAATGTAAAGAATCAATATAATTTCATACCCAATAACTAGAGTGAATACAAAGACAATCGTGGAGAAAAACTTGTGAAGACCAGAATCCTCTGATGGCCTTTATGTCGGAGGTTCTTCTTCTTTCCTGAGTGTGTGGCAATAGGCTATGCGTCTCCTCTTTGATGACTAAAAGTGATGGTGAAATGAGGCCAAAAGATTAGGGAAATTTAAGCAGCACTTTGTTTCTTTCAATGTGTGAGGATATGGAAAATGGAGAGGATCTCTTTATTTTATAGGAAAAATAGTGGTTATCCTTGATAGGGTCAAAATAATAAAATATATTATTTGACCAAAATCAATTTTAACCATTAATTTTGATTTCTCTCTCTTTTTTTTTAATAAAATAAAGAGGGAAAATTTCATAAAGTGTTTTTAACTTTAATTAAATGAAAATAAATTTAGGAAAAGTGTTTTCCTAAGTTATTTGAGGGGAAAATGATGTGAAAGGTATTTATTTTAGGCCAGAAGTATTGGCCTCTTATTGTTGCAATTGTCTTCTGGTACCCTAGATGGTCAACATATAGTACATTGTGCATCTCCTTTAGCACTATATTTCTCAGTTCTTGAGTGTTAAGAACATAAATTCTCCCTTGAACAAAAAAATTCCATCATCTTCCAACCTGTAGAACTCAAATTTTAGTAGTATGTTTCACTATTGTAAGCCTTATGTGACTTGTGCATAATTTTTATATGATGCTACAACTTTTAAAATTCTAATTTTTAAATCTAAAAATTATATGCTAATGGCTATACCATGCATTTCATGCACCCTCCTCCTAAGTGCATCAGCCATTTTATTATCTTTTCCCTTGATGTGCTTGATGTCAAAGTCATATTCATTGAGAAATTCCATTCATCTAGTTTTCCTGGGATTTAGCTATGGCTGCTCAAAAAAGTGTTTCAGACCACTATGATCTATCTTTAGCTCAAATTTTCTTCCCATGAGATAATGCCTCCACATTTTTAACGCATGAAGTATGGCTACCAACTCTAAGTCATGGGTAGCATAATTTATTGCATGCTCTTTAAGCTTCCTTGACACATAACATATGACACGCCCATTTTGTTTAAGGACTCCACCGAGCCATTCCTTGCATGCATCTATGCACACAACAAAATCCTCATCTGGATCTACAAACTTTAAAATAGGTGCACTAGTCAATAACTCCTTCTAGTGTTGGAAACTCTCTTCACATTTGGAACTCCACTCAAACTTTGCTCCCATATTTTGCAACAAAGTGTTTGGATGTGCGACCTTGGAGAAACCTTCAATGAATATCCCATAGTTGCATCAATCTAGTCCCATAAAGGATCTCACTTATGTAATACTCTTTTGTCTAGGCCACCCTTTTATTGCCTCAATCATCTTAAGGTCCATTGTTATGCCCTCCTCTAAGACAGCATGGCCCAAATAATGGATTTTCCTTTGATAAAAAGTGCACTTGCTTAACTTTGAATACAATTGATGCTCTCTCAACACTTATAGTACCATCCTCAAATGTTTCTCATGATCCTCCTTAGTCTTGGAGTAGATAAGAATATCATCCAAGAAGACATTTATGACAAATTTGTCCAGATAATTTCTGAACACTCCATTCATTAGACACATAAAAGTAGTTGGTGCATTTGTCAAGCCAAATGGCACCACCACAAACTCATAATGGCCATACCTTGTCCAAAATGTTGTCTTGCTAATATATTCTTCTATGATCCTCACCTAATGGTAACCCAACCTTAGGTTTATCTTGGAAAATATCCTTTCTCCTTTTAGTTGATAGAAAATATAATCGATTCACAGTTTATGGTACCTATTCTTTATCGTAACCTTATTAAGTTGTATAAAATAAATACACAACCTCGTATTTCCATCATTTTTCTTCACAAAAAGCACTAGGGCACCCCAAGGTGAGACACTAGGGAATATGTGCCCCTTCTTCAACAATTCTTCTAGCTACATCTGCAATTCTTTCAGCTCTGATGTGTTCATTCTATAGGGATTTTTGGACATTGGGGAAGATCCAAGCATTAAGTTAATAGATAAGTCATTGCCTCTTTTTGGTGGAAATCCTGGTAATTCCAAAGCACATATTCATATTCTTTCAATACTGGATAATCTTCAAGACTTGGATCCTTATCATTTTTTGTATCTTCTATACAAGCTACATATATCTCTCATCCTTTCCTAAAACTTTTTTCCAGCTGCAATGTTGAAACATCTCTAACATATATAGGTCATGGAATACCTTGCACCGTCCTTGAATTCCCTTCCTCATCAAGGGATGTGAAATCCTTGTTGTAGTAATCTAGGACAACACAATGTGTGTCTAGCCAATCCATACCAATTAAGCAATCATAGGACTCGAGTGGTATGATGTTCAAATTTGGCTTAGTGTTGACTCCACTCATGCTCGTTTGGAAATCCTTGACAAATTTACTGATTTGCCTCTTGGTTCGAGTGGCTAGTTGAACCAACCAAGAATTTTCATGCTTGCATCTCTTTAATTTAAACATATAAACTATATTTGGATCTATATATCTATGACGATCTCCATAATCAATCAAAATAACTATGGGTTTATTATTAATCTTACCTTCTACCTTAAGCATGTGGGATTGGTAGTTTTCTTGTCTGTTGTCCAAGACTGCATAAATCCTTGGCATGCTCCTACCCACATCGTCCACTGTATCAAATTCCTGAATGTTATGCATAATCCCCATCTTATCTCCCTTGTAAGGACAATCTTTATACAAGTGGTCTCCTTCACATCCCCAACACTTTATGGGCTTTGGTCTTGGCCTCTTCTCCAAGGAATCTATGATTTTATGTTTACCTTGTGTTGGATTCCCTTGTTAATATGCTCGAGAGTTATTCCTAACAAAAGGTGTCGTGAGAGGCAACAGGTGTGGGGGGAGTCATATTTGACTCCGAAGGAAATCAAATTATTGAGTATTCATGGGGGATAGGAAACAACACAAATAACCAGGAAGAGGTTCTCATATTATATATGGGAAGGCATCTCATCCCAGTAGACAAATCTTCTCGAGTTATTTTCATTGACAACTCTGATATGATTATCAAGGGGCTACAGAGACTAAATAAAAATGCTCATCCAAATCTCATGTGGATTTATCAAAGAACCATGAATATGGAGAAACAATTCAATCTTGTGAGCTACCACCATGTTTATAGAAGGAAGAATGGGAAGGAAAACACCCTGGCCAAAGAAGCAAAGAACTTGGCACAGAGAACAATCTGAATGAATGGGGATTATTCTCAGATTTACCTCCCATAATCCAAGAATGAAACTTTGCAAAAATTTAATTTTTTTCAAGGAGACAAGTCAGTTCAAGGAACCAATTTTCGAAATGAAAGGATTGGGAGGGGATGTGACCCCACCTCCCATCTGTATTGGAGAAACTAACATCACACGGGCGTTGAGCACTCAACACACCCTAAAAATTCTACATAAAATTTCACTTTTTGGGTACCACTTGATCTTTTGGCATTGTCTGATATGAAAAATGTGTCCTTTGCTCATCATTTTTTATTCTCAATAAGTCTTTAAAAGCTTGCTTGGATATATGAAAATCATTAACTTAAAAGACTAGTATTTAAAGTAGAGAAATTACAGTCAAAGTTTTCTCGGGCGTGCTTAAGGAATTCGACATCAGAAAGGATCAAGCGTGAAAGAAAATGCTAGAGAGAACCAAAGTTGCCAAGCCCCGATCTTCGTCGGCGTTGGCGAATGGACGTTTTCTTTCGCGAAAGAGCTTCACCATGGATTTCGTCGATGATCGGTTCTCTCGGCATCATCAAAAGTTTGAAAGAATAAGAATTGAATAAAAATGAAATAATAATCGCCGATCACCGACCTTCGAAATGTTTTCGATATCGAGAGATTCAAAGAACGATAGCCCACGAAGAAACTGTGCGCTAGTTTTATTCCCAAGGCTGGCGAACACTCTCTTGGCATCGACACTCACAGTGTCAAGCTCATTTTTGTGCGTTTGAATTAAACAAAGCCCCGAGTCTGACCGTTACCCATAAGTTAAGTTCTCGGTCATTAGTGCCCTGTATCTCGAGTCAACGGCACCGCATTGATACCATATGATGAAGACAATCGGCGTCGAAATTTTTCTCAGGAGGATACAAACGGAAACATGCATAATAATATCATCGATTCACGATCTTCCCACTAAGAAGACGACACAATGGGACGTTTTAGCTCTAAAATATGCTAGATACGATGCATTTAAAGGCTAATTAATCCCAGAATCTCACACTAATTGCTAATTCATGTGTGAATCAAAGGACCGTTTGAACCTGCCGATACAATTCATTTTCCCCCCCGTGCCTTCGTCATCAACCCACATAGAATTTATTTGCAAAGATCCGGCGGTAGATTGTTTTGAATTTCACCCATTACTCGTATTAACTGGCTGCTATGACTAGTAGGATCTCTCTCGTTATATTCTCTAAGTCATTGAAAACATGGTTATTCTGTGCATGGAGGAATTTGGATCATCAAGAGGAGCGAGACAAGCAGTTCGAGGATAACTTCCAAGGTCCAGTGAGTATAAAAACAATAGTTTAGCAAGCGTTACATGTATGTACCGATCAATGGATGTTTTATGCTTCATTTAATATGTCTTATCCAATGTCACTTTGGGCACCTACCTAAAGATTGTTTTCGGTTGCAGGAACGATGCCTCCAAATAATCCCACCACCAGGAAATATCTAAGAGAACCAAAGCTACAGGAACCATAGGTGGGAGAAGGTTCCTCCCCAGCCATGGCGAGACAATTGGAATTCGCTCCAAAACTGGCGCCCTTCATCAAAACCGCCACTAAAAAATATTTCGTTCAACCCCCATCCTTTGGATACACATAGGTGAACATTGGGACCAAGACAATATTCCCGCATTGGGAAGAACTTTTCAAGAAGATTAAGCGGGAAGAAATACCCGAATATACCCCGCATAGTGATCCTAATACGAGAATACTTGGCAATGAAGTCCTCCTGAATGTCTGAAAGGCGTACCTACACATGGTGGCGAGCAAGACTCTGGTATTTCCCTGCATCGAACTCCTGAAATGGATTATTGATCACACAGACACACAAAAATGTTTGATTAATGATGACAACGGTGGGTGTGTCGGGGTTTTCCTTCAATTCAAAGTGAAGAATTATTACAAGCTCAGAGAGCCGGAAGAGTGGTTGAATACTAATTTTGTTTTGAGCTTCTATGAGAAACACGACACCAACAAGGTGATGGCTTCCTAGTGGAGAAAGGATAAAAATTTCACCAATCATACCTCCAGCTGGTACCTGACGGCCAACCTTATAGAACCATACATCTACCTAATGGCTCTCCTCTGTAGATTTCATGGGGAAAACGGCTGCTCCAGGTTTTCAAAATCTTGGATGCCTCTAGTGTATACCATAGCCATTTCTAGAATAGGTTTTAACTAGGGTGCAATCATCTCCAAACAAATGATCACCTGCATCTGGCAAGCTTATATGTCGAAAGAAGGAGAAACCCCATCCTTTTACATGGCATCTTATCTTCTGGACATCGTCTCCACCAGAAATGCTTTCGTTGGAATGAACTTAAGCTGGAATACCTCAGATCTCTCGGTCCATGTTTATTTTGGCATCTTGTGGGAGAACATGTACAATAAATCCTACTCTCTCATTTCTGACCAGTTTATCACACACATTCATTTGTTTTTGTTCAAGAAAGAAGGCCCAAGGTTGTCATATGCATCCAAAAATATTATATCGAAGGTTGGCCACTGGTATCTGGATGAGCGCGATACCTACATCAAGTTTTTCAGCGTCACCGAAGCACCTCATCTGCTACCTGTATATGTCCTTGATCGAATAATAGTAGGGGAAATATGTTATCAGAGCATCCTGCAAGGTTACAATGCTACTTTGGTAAAGGATAAGAAGCGGGCCTTCATACCCTATGGGTTCCATATTGGTTTCTACATAGTAAAGGACACCGCGCAGGCCAAGCAAGAAGGGTTAATCCAAATGGAGTTTTGATTCCAGACTGGCCGTTTTCACAAACATGACCCCAAGGGTCTGGTCCTGAAGCATGCGCAACAAGTATCATCTTGCTGGCCATATGCCCACGACAGGTTTGAGGATGAAATCTTCACCGAAAATGCTCAAGACTTGGAAGAGGTGATGGTGAGGATTGATGACCCCAAGGCAACTAGATTCAAGGCTATGAGTTGGGATGGGCAAGAAACAATCCTAAAACAAATAGTTCAGGAGACCATCAAGATAAGAGAAGAAATGATATCAGTCAGAGTGGTGGGATCTCCCCAGGGAACCACTGAAATGGTAGGTATTTCCTAGGAAACCTTGGCACAGGACAGGAACTTCCCCGAGGTTCAGGACATGCGAGAGAGAGGGGCACTTATGTATCAACACACCTTGTTGATGATGGGTCTGATGTGGGATATCCCGGACCCCTTCAGGTTGACAAGGTTTCTGACCGATAGCCTAGAAGAGAGCTTGACGGGGTTAAGTGGCCCTGATTTCATAAACCCAGGTAACAACAATGGGTCAAATAACCATGATTCCACAAGGCCACCAGTCAAATCACTGGCCGGTGCGACAATTCAACCAGAGGCAGGTCGAGTATCAATGGAAGCAGGTGCGCCTAATCCTTTGAGCAAATTTATAAATATATATAGTGATGATGAGAGCCCGGGGACATCTCTCGGGACCCCTGTGCAGATCCAAGAGCAAAAGGGACATGAGAAGGCTGCTTCGCTTGATCCCACGGTTCGAACCCAAGAGGGCCCAGGGAAGGAAATAGAAACCGAAAATGTTCCTGACATGAAGACGCCTAATGTGCTAGAAACCCGAGCAGACAATCCAAAAGACAAGGCGGAACCAGATTAGTCAAAGGAAGGATCCCCACAAAAAGAAGTCGATGATTCGGTTGTCGACGAGCAAGTAAGTATCGAGCCTTTTCCCGACATCTCTATTTTGCTTGATACCCAGATCGCTGATAAGCGAAAGGCGGAGGTCAGGCCCTCAGATTACAACGAGAGAGTTCAAGAACACGATCTGGAACAAGTATATACTGCTGGAAATATGGGAAACACACTCACATGGGGTGATCAACAGATTCCTGAATCGCTGGACGAGGTGGTTGATATCTATGAGATCTCCTATGATCGAAAGAAGAGGGCCATCATCCAAAGAACCATGAAGAAAAGGAGAATCATGTTGGATCACTCCATCCTCATCACCATAGAGGAGGATTGGATAAACATAGAAAATGCCAGAACATCTAAGCTCATCAACGTGGGGAGGGAAATTTCAGCTGCCACCCTGGACAGAGCTAAACGGGATGAAAAATAATTGGTCGTTTCCCTGAAGGAGATAGAACATTTGCGCCACCTGTTTGAATACTATAAGGGCACCACTCAGACCATGATTTATCTGAGAAGCAATTTTGAAGCGGCTTACAACAGGTTTACACACTAGCGACACCTGTTCACCGTGAATATAGCCAACCTCCAGGAAGACACTCTCATGGAACTCGCAACATGCAACGATATGGAGCGATGGCATGAAAGGGCGCAACGAGCCGTAGAAAGACTCGAATACATCGATGTAGTCCAGCAGGTCCGAGATAAAGAAGAACACGACATCCAGGTGTTGGGAAAAAGCAGTCTTGATCGAATGAAGAGATCGACCAAGTATTGGGCTAAGATGTCTCAGGAACCACATAGAGAAATTCAAAATCAATGGGAAAAATGTGAGAAACATTGGGGTAAAATCAACAAAGCAATGAAGGATATAGGACTCCTCAAGTTCGGCGACCCCGACAACTTCATCGACTTATGCGACATAGTCGGATAACATGCCAAGAAGGATTCACTGTGGGCTGAAGAGCTAGCCAAGGTGACTGATACGTTGTTGGGAAAAGTGCAAAGATTTATGGAACATCTGATGAAGGTTCAAACTGTGCTACAATAGTTAAACACCAGTCTAGTGAAGTATTGAGCGCATGCGGTTGAGATAAGAGGATTCTACGTGGCTCAGATGGAGCAACACAAGTTTCCATGGGCCCAAACTTGCAAGGATATGTTTATCAGTTTGTCAGAGTCTGAGGAAAGTCACCCTTTCAAGTGATATCTCGAGTTGAGTGTTAAAGAAACTATTAGAAGAGGACACCACGTGGTGAATTTTTTTTTGTTCAAACTACACTTGGTCGTTATTTTCTGTTGGATTTTCTGTTATAAATAAGAACATTGACCAATTAATTAGGGGTCGATGGTTGTTGCAAGAAATTTTTCTTTCTGGTTGTTAAGAATTATTTTGAAGCTCCCTTTGAATTGAGAAGTCCTTCTAGACCAGAGACAAGTTATTTTCATCAACTGCATGTGTGATTGGACGAGGAGATGAACTATTTCCTATCTTGTTTCATGAATGATGTTGTAATGAGTAAGAGCAATTAATTTTGTTGTCAAGTTATCCGATGCAATGTTTTGTTGTTCTTTTCTTTAATGATGAAGATGAATCGTTGTGTTATTACGTGAAGAATGATAATGGTAGATGAATTATTTTTCTTGCTATTGTCTTATTGCATATGTGTTTTCTTTCTGGTAATTAGTATCTCGGACAGTAATTGGATGCTCACATGGTTAATGTATTAGTACTAGGCCCTCTGGTGTAAAATTGTTGTCTGCATGCTTAAGCAGCGGGTTATCCCAAGTTCAACCTCTTCCCCTTAGTTAATCTTAATTTCATTTTTGTTTCCAAGTTGGTTTATAGCAGCTTACATCTCATATCGGTCCCACCGAAGAGAAAATACAAAAAGAGATAGTCCAAACTGAAGGAAGAGCCTTCACAAGAAAACATAAAGCCCATCGATAATTTTTTCGGATCAGAAGATCTAGAGAACCATTCCACTATTAAACACTGCAGAGTCTAATTAGGCCTCGGTGGCAGGCTTGGTTCCTACTGTTGAATCAAGGGATTTAAGGCCTATCAACAAAATTGGTGCTAGAAGGAGGGCCTGAGAATGAATGACTAGATATATATTCTATAGAGTATTTCAAACAGCCTATAGATTCAAAACAGCCCACATGCATGGCTATTCATTCCCAAGAAAACCCACACGCGTTGAGTACTCCTGAAACGAGTAACTCACCCCAGCTTGAGGAAGAACCTTTTCACCCTGAAATACCTTACACTCTTCCTCATGAGGAGGTAAATCAATTCAGAAGAATCACAAGAGCCTACGCCCAAAAACAAGAGCTCTCATACTCCCTCGAAGAAAACAACAAAGAATACCAGTGGTTAGTACTCCCGACGAGGTTTTCGTTCACTCGGTATAAGACTTAATAGATTTCGCAATTACCGAAATCCAAGATCCTCTTTATTTGATACCTAAAACGCCATGCGGCAACGTCTCTAAACCAGATGATTTTTCGGAAGAGGAGGAGTTTAAATCAGAGTCTAAAGACATGGAAGGCCACAATGACCATAATGATGAAAGGGGGAACCCACCTCTAAACAATCAACCCTGGTTGGCTAGAGATTATTTGGCCCTCCTGGGACCAGTTCATAACCTTCCCCGACATCCATAGAAGTTGCTTCCTAAGTTCAATACCGAAACCTCTGGATTTCTTGAAGATCATATCAAGAAATTTATACTAGCGATTAGGCTTATGAATGTCCAACATGAAGACGTAGTATGCAGAATTTTCCCCTATACGTTTGAAAATTTAGCTTCCACGTAGTACTTCAATTTGTTGATAGGATCTATAACTAGTTGGACGAAGTTCCAGAAATATTTTCCTGACAAATTTGCTGAAGAAACTACTACGGGAGCTTTGATGGTCGAGTTGTTCACCGCCACCATGAGCTCGAAGGAAAGGTTCAAAGACTTCAATCAAAGATTCACAACCATCTTGAACAAGTTCCAACCCAAAGCTAAGCCAACTCAGGAATTGAAAATCGAAGTTTATGCTAACGCTCTCCCAGCTTCTATTTCTATGTTCATGAAAATGGCTACTAAACGAACCCTAGATGAGAATTTTGAAGAAGCCAAAATGATAGAATTTTAGATGAAAGGGTGTAAATAAGGCTAGGTTTCTTTAGTTAAGAAAGAAGCTCAACCTCCTCCCAGGAGAGGACTCCTTTTGAATAGACCGTCGGGGAAACAAGAAGAATAGACTCTTGACAAGGGTAATGGAGACATAGAAGATCTACAACGCATGGTTAATAAATTATCAAACAAGATCATAGATATGAAGAGAAACGCAAGGGAAGGAAACCAAAGCCAAAGGCCCTATAAGCCTTTCTTTAAAAGGAACCCACTATTCAAGTTGATTGAACCTCCCCCTGCTAACTTAAATATTGATCTAGGGAATGTAGCATCTGATTCTTTCTGCACATATCACCAGGAAAACCACTCCGAAAGAGATTTTCCCCAATGGGTGCATGCCATAAATTTGATGGCCAATTGGTTTATGGATGAAGTCTCCCCAACCAAACAATTGAGCAGTTCAATTATGAATATTGTTGACCAGGAAGAGATTGATCCACCACAAGATACAACCATGTTGATATGGAATCCCGACCTGATCATGCCTTCCAACGACCTGTTTGAGTCTCAAGAACCACTCGCCAAGGTCTTGGTGGTGCAGACGTGCAGTAAAGGTCCACCTGTCTCAAGAGATATCGTTGCTACCCAAACTTTGAGAAATAAGACAATCCTCGATCACTCAAAAGCACCTTTTTCTCCCAGTAAAAAACCTATAAGCATCCATACCTGAGAATCGCCCAAACTGGATTACAACGTAGTTGAAGATTTGAAGAAGTTAAGGGCTAACATATAAGTCATGGACATATGCAGGATCCCTCAGCGGAAGGACTTCCTGCTACAATATTTGAACTCGGTAGAAGACCCTACGATTGGAAATGGTCAGGAAAGAAATCTAACTTCCATAGACCCATTAAATAAACCAATCATGAATACTTGTTCGGAAGATAAGAAGGGGAAGCCTGTTGTCCCACCTTTCCTCTTAACGTTTGAATTTTTCAATAGGAACCTCCATAATTGTTTGGTAGATTCATGAGCATCTTCCAACATTATGCCCTTGTCAATTTGCAGAAAATTAAATGTTGTTCCTCTACAGAGCGAAAAACATGTGATGCAGCTAGACAGGACCCAAGTCAAAGTCATGGGGTAACTCAAGGATGTAATGATCAGAATAGTGACACATCCTAAATTTGTACAAGTGATTGACATCATCATGGCAGACATTCCAGAGGCCTATGGGTTATTAATAAGTTGAGATTGGTCTGAGAAGTTAAATGGGTACTTTAGCACAGAGTAGGAACACCTTTGGCTACCACTGAAGGGATACAATAATATGATCAGAATTGATAGGGAGAGATATCTGAAACATATGGTCACTGATCTAGAAACCCTGAATGAACCCTCATCTATAGATTTCCCCGTGCTGGGAAATTATTCTTGCAATTCCCAATTCAGAAACTTTTCTCCTCTCTTATCTGATGTCCCCCTCACTCAAAACTCTAAAATGGTCTTTCAAGAGAAATCGTTTATATCAACAGAAGACACCCTCTTCTGCCAAGACCATGCGTTAGAAATTACAGAACAAGAGATAGGAGAGATAGAAATTAATTAAGGAAGAAGAAAAGGGAAATTGTCATTCACAAATTTGGACCATATACTTTGATGGATCTAAATCGCAGGAAGGATCAGGGGCAGGGTGCATCCTTATTGATCCAAAAGGTAAACGTCATTTCCTGTCCTATAGACTAGAATTCAAATGCACCAATAACATTGTCGAGTATGAAGATCTGGTACAAGGGTTAAAGAAATCCATAGACTTGGATGTCAAAGAATTGAAAGTTTTTGGGGATTCAAAGATTATCGTTAGACAAGTAAGGAATATTATACATTGAAATTCCCTGCACCTGAAGAATTATCAGCAGGAAGTGCATAGGTTAATGGAGCATTTTGAATCTTTCAACATCACTGCGATCGCCAGAGAAAAGAATATCCTTGTTGATTCCCTGGACACAACTGCTTCAAGGCTGTCACCTCTGGAAGACTATGAAGCCTCCCGGTTCACTGTGGAACTTCTCTACAAACCCTTGGTGCCTACCAACATCTCTAATTGGAAGGTCTTTGAAGGACATGAACAGATCAGAAATTTCTTGACTAACCAAGACAATTTCAAAGATTTATCCATTGATGATGAGGTATTCTAGGAGAAAGCTACAGAAATTGATCCTTGAACAGGCCATCCTATTGACAGATTGAAATCTCACACCATCCCGAAGGGGATAGCTAATATAGAAAATATGTTTGACCTCAAAGAACACTTTAGGGAGCCTAGGAACGCAAAGACCGGTACTTCTTGTCCCCTGCATGAAACTATAAATCCTGGAACCCGAGAAAATGCAAAGAATGTGAATCTTGGCAAGACCATATCTAATGAGGAAAGTAAGGCTTATCTCAAACTGTTCAGACAATATCAAGATGTCTTCGCATGGTCCTACCGAGACCTGAAAACCTACGACACCAGGATCATTCAACACACTATACCGTTGAAACCTGAGGTGAAACCTTTCCAACAAAAGCTTTGAAAGTATCACCCATCCCTAGAACCTCTCATGTATCAGGAATTAAAGAAACTTTTAGATGCCAAGATCATTTTCCAAGTTAGGCATTCCACATGGGTAGCAAATCTGGTTCCTGTGAGGAAACAGTCTGGAGAAATTCGCTTATGCGTAGATTTTAGAAACCTCAATAGAGCTTCAAAAAAGGAAAATTACCTAGTTACGCCAATGGAGCAACTCCTGCAGACCGTGTCTGGCTCAGAGATTTTCTCTCTACTAGACGGTTTCTCAGGTTACAGCCAAGTCCTGGTTTCAGAGGAGGATCGTTTAAAAACTACCTTACGAACCAAGTGGGGAACCTTCGCTTATAAACGCATGCCTTTTGGGTTAATCAACACAGGAGTGACCTTCCAAAGGGCCATGGATGTATCATTTTGGGGACTAATAAACAAGTGTGTGGTAGTGTATCTAGACGACATAACTGTGTATTCAAAGAACAGAGAAGAACACATCCAACACTTAACTCAAATTTTCGAAAGGTGTAGGAGATACGGTATATCCTTAAATCCCAAGAAAACTATTTTCAACGTCGAGGAAGGTAAGATGATAGGCCACATTATATCTCAAGCAGGAATTCACATAGACCCAGAAAGGATTAAGGCCATAGCTCAGCTCCCATTTCCTCACAACAAGAAAGCTATGCAGTCTTTTTTTAGGCAAATCAATTTCGTGAGGAAATTCACCCCCGATTTCATGGAAACTATCAAACCCTTACAAAAGATGATTCACAAAGATGATGAATTTAAGTGGGATGATGAATGAAAGGATGCTTTCAGCAATATTAAAACTGCTATATCTCTGGCCCCTGTGTTACGAAGTCCTGATTTCAATAGGGATTTCTTCCTCTATACTTTCGCCTCCGACTAGTCGTTAGCTGCAGTATTGACTTAGAAGGATGATGACAACAACGAGGCTCCAGTGTCGTTCATGAGCACTAATATCCAGGGAGATGAACTTAACTATCATGATGTTGATAAACATGCCTATGTGGTATACAAGGAAGTAAAACACTTCAGGTCTTACATACTCAAGAACCACACCAAAGTGATTGTGACTCGCCCTACGGTCCGATCCTTGTTTACTTAGAAAGATATGGGGGAAAGAAGAGGGAAACGGATGGAAGTGGTCCAATAATTTTATCTAGATATAAAACCTACCAAACTTGTTAAAGGGAAAGGGTTGTGCAAACTCGCAGCTGAAGCTCAGGACCAAGTAAATGAAGATTCCGGATGGGAGAATGAAATGGAATTATGGTGTGGAGAAGCTTCATGCATTTCCCCAGGGCCCGAGTCTTGGTATAAGAATCTAACTTACCTCCTACACCATGGGGCCTGCCTAGAAAATCTCAACCCCAAGGAAAGGAGAGCTCTCAGGTTAAATTTTTCACAATATTGCCTCATAAATCCGGTACTCTTTCGAATTAATTATGATGGGGTACTTTTAATATGTATCGAACATGAATATGCAAACAAAGTTCTCAAGGATATCCATGATGGCCTTGCCGGTGGACATTTCACAGGAAACACCACCGCTCATAAGATACTGAGGGTTGGCTATTATTGGCCCACCTTGTTCAAAGACGCTCACACCTATGCTAGGAACTGTAAAACTTGTCAAATAAGCGATGGGAGAGAGAAGAGAGCATCAACCCCATTCCAACCAATGATTGTCTCTAGGCCTTTTGAGTAATGGGGGTTAGATATCATAGGATAAATTACACCAAGCTCTTCAAAACAACACAAGTACATTCTAACTGCTATTGATTACTTCACAAAATGGGCATAGGCTATCCCTTTTACTCATGCAAACAAAAAAGTGGTGATCCAATTCATAGAGAAACAACTAATCACAAGGTTTGGTGTCCCTTATATCCTAGTTTTTGATAATGCAACTTATTTCTCTTCCACCCAACTGACGAAGTTTTCTTTGGAAAAAGGAATCATAATTAAGTACTCTGCAAATTATTATCCACAAGGAAACTGGGTGGCAAAATCAACCAATAAGAACCTAGTAAGAATACTAAAGAAGACGGTTGCAAATAACCAAAGGAAATCGCATAATCTACTCCATAATGCATTATGGGCCGATAGGGTCACACCCAAATAAGCCATAGGAAATTCCCTGTACTTCCTAGTTTACAGACAGGAAGCGATTCTCCCAAATGGGCTTTATCTTCCATCTCTTCAACTAGCATAAGATTCCAACGGGGATCCCTCATCGGTCATACAACAAATAATTGATACTCTACTCATGCTAGAAGAAGAGATAGAAAGGGCTAAGTCGAAATTCATAGCTCACCAGCAGATAGTGGAAAGGTGGTTTGACAAGCATAAGGCCAAAGAGAAGGATTTTGAAATAGGAGACTTAGTACTAAAATGGGACAGAGAAAATGAGTCGAAAGGGAAACATTATAAGTTTCAGAATCTGTGGCTTGGACCTTTCCAGGTGACTGAGAAGATTGGGGTGGTCACTTATCAGTTACAGAATCTGAGGGGGGAACCTAACACCCTCCCAGTAAATGGCCAATCCCTCAAACAATATTTCCAAAAAAAAAAGGGCATCTTGTTTTAGTGTTTTCATGATTTTGAAATACATTTATTTTTTGGTTTTCTTTTGCTTTCTGGATTTCTGCTCTTTTGAAAGTTGTGTTTAGCAGGACAATGGTTGACCTTAAGTCATGCGAAATAGTGAACTCTGTTATGAACTCGTCGCTCACATACAACACAAGAAGCATCAATGAACTTCTGGTTTCTTTGAGGAGCCCTCCATCTAACCCGCGCAAACGAACAACTTCGAAGAAATGCTAGAAGTGTCTACCTAGTGGTTTGGTAAGACCTTAAGGGTAAGAAGGAAATCTGGAAAGGACTACATGAACCCAAACACAAAGCTAGCAAAGGGTCCACCTAAACATCTCACTTTGTGAAATAAAAATACATGATCCTCTTTCACTCACTCAGGGTATCATGTCGAAATAAAATGGACATTATCAAAAGAGTGATCAATAGGGGGGTATGAAAATATATCCGTCGGGGCAATGGATGCTCACTGTTAGCGAAGCAAGGTTTGTGATGTTAGGGTGACTCCATCGGGGATATGGACGCTCGCTGGCAGCGAAGCAACACCAAAGAGAATGAGTTAAGGTAACTAAGGGCTTCATGCCAGTGAATTATTTGCTAGACTTTTGTAAAAGAGGGGCGTAAGTCAGAGTTACAGGAAACGAAGGAGGAATAAAGGTCAAAACCCCACGGGAAGACCTAGAAGCATCAACCGAAGGATTTCAAATTGCAAAGGTAAAATATGCTCTCATTTAAAACCAGGAAAGTTTCTCCACCAACTTTCGTACCAGTCGAGCATGAAGGAAGAACAGAGATTATACTTTCGCCTAGTGAATCGCCATTTGTTCAACACTCAACACACCCTAAAAATTCTACATAAAATTTCACTTTTTGGGTACCACTTGATATTTTGGCATTGTCTGATATGAAAAATGTGTCCTTTGCTTATCATTTTTTATTCTCATTAAGTTTTTAAAAGCTTGCTTGGATATATGAAAATAATTAACTTAAAAGACTAGTATCTAAAGTAGAGAAATGACAGTCAAAGTTTTCCCGGGCACGCCTAAGGAATTCGGCATCGGAAAGGATCAAGCATGAAAGAAAACACCAGAGAGAACCAAAGTTTCTAAGCCTCGATATTTGTCGGCGTCGGGGGACGGACATTTTCTTTCGCGAAAGAGCTTCACTATGGATATCGCCGATGACCGGTTCTCTCGACATCGGCGAAAGGTTGAAAAAATAAGCATTGAATGAAAATGAAATAATAATCGGAGATTCGAAGAACGATAGCCCACGGAGAAACTATGCTCTAGTTTTATTCCCAAGGTTATCGAACACTCTCCCGGCATTGAAAATCATAATGTCAAGCTCAGTTTAGTGCGTTCGACTTAAACAAAGCCCCGAGTCCGAGTCTGCAGCATCATGTCGATACCATACGATGAAGACAATCAAGGTCAGAAGTTTTCTCAGGAGGATACCGATGAAAATGTGCATAAGAATATTGTCGATTCCCGATCTTCCCACTAAGAAGACGACATGATGGGACGTTTTAGCTCTGAGATAAGCTAGATATGATGCATTTAAAGGTTAATTAATCCTTGAATATCACACTAATTGCTAATTAGTGCGCGAATCAGAGGACCGTTTGAACCTGCCAATACAATGCAGTCCCCCCCCCCATGCCTCTACCGTCAACCCACGTACAATTTATTTGCAGAGATTCGACGGTAGATTGTTTTGAATTTCACCCATTACTCATATTAACTGTTTGATATGATTGGTGGGATCTCTCCTGTTATATTCTCTAAGTCATTGAAAACAAGGTTATTCAGTGCACGAAGGAATCTGGATCATCTAGAGGAGCGAGACGAGCAGTCTGAGGATAACTTCCAAGGTCCAGTGAGTATAAAAACAACAGTTTAGCAATCGTTACAGGTATGTACCATTCTATGGATGTTTTATGCTTCATTTCAAACGTCTTATCCAATGTCACTCTGGGCACCTTCCTAAAGATTGTTTTCAGTTGCAGGAACAATGCCTCCGAAGAAGCCCACCACTAGGAAATCTCCAAGAGCACCAAAGCTACAGGAACCAGAGGTGGGAGAAGGTTCCTCCTCAGCGGTGGCGAGACAATTGTAATTTGCTCCAAAACCGACGCCCATCATCAAAACCGCCACTAAGAAATCTTTTGTTTAACCCCTAGCCTTTGGACACACAGAGGCGAACATTGGGACCAAGACAATATTCTCGCATTGGAAATAACTTTTAAATAAGATTAAGCGATAAGAAATCCCCGAATATACTTCACACAATGATCATGATACTAGAAGACTCGACGATGAAGTCCTCCTTAATGTCCGAAAGGCATACCTACACATGGTGGCGAGCAGGACTTTGGTATTTCCCTGCATCAAACTCCTGAAATGGCTTATTGATCAAACAGACACACAAAAATATTTTATTAACGACGACAACGACGGGTGTGTCAGGGTTTTCCTTCCATTAGAAGTGCAGAATTATTACAAGATCAGAGAGCTGGAAGAGCGGTTGAATACTGATTTTGTTTTGAGCTTCTATGAGAAACACGACACCAACAAGGTGATGGCTTTTTGGTGGAGAGAGGATAAAAATTTCACCAATCAGACCTCCGGCTGGTACTCGACGGTCAACCTTAGAGAATCTTACATCTACCTAATGGCTCTCCTCTGTAGATTGCATAGGTAAAAGGATTTCTCCAAGTTTTCAGAAGCTTGGATGCCTCTAGCGTATACCGTAGCCATTTCTAGAATAGGTTTTAATTGGGGTGCAATCATCTCCAAACAACTGAGCACCTGCATCAGGCAAGCTCAAACGTCGAAAGAAGGAGAAACCCCTTCCTTTTATATGGCATCTTATCTTCTGGACGTCGTCTGTGCCATAAATGCTTTCGCTAGAATGAAATTAAGCCGGCATACCTTAGATCTCCCGGTCCATGTTTATTTTGGCATCTTGTGGGAGAACAGGTACAAGAAATCCTACTCTCTCATCTGCAACCCGTTTATCGCACACATTCATTTGTTGTTGTTCAAGAAAGAATGCCCAAGGCTGTCAGACGCAGCCAAAAAGATTATATCGAAGGTTGTCCACTGGTATCTGGATGAGCGTGATACCTACATCAGGGTTTTCGGCGCCACTAGAGCACCTCATCTACTACCTGTATATGTCCCTGATCTATTAATAGTAGGGGAAATCTATTATCATAGCATCCTACAAGGTTACAATGCTACTTTGGTAAAGGATAAGAAGCAGGCCTTCATACCCTATGGGTCCATATTGGTTTCTACATGGTAAAGGACACTGCGCAGGCCAAGCAATAAGGGTTAATCCAATTGGAGTTTTGATTCCAGACTAGCCGTTTTCGCAAACACGACCCCAAGGGTATGGTCCTGAAGCACATGCAACAAGTACCATCTTGCTTTCCATATGCTCATGACAGGTTTGAGGATGAAATCTTCACCGAAAATTCTCAAGACTAGGAAGAGGTGATGGAGAGGATGGTTGACCCCAAGGCAACTAGATTCAAGGCTATGAGTTGGGTTGAGAAAGAAACAGTCCTGGAACAAACAGTTCAAGAGTCATCAAGAAAAGAGAATAAATGATATCATTTAGAGCGGTGGGATCTCCCCAGGGAACCACTGAAACAACAGGGATTTCCCAGGAAACCTCGGTACAAGACAGGAATTTCCCCGAGGTTCAGGACATGTGAGAGAGAGGGGCACTTATGTATCAACAAGCCTTGAAGATGATGGGTTCGATGCGGGATATCCTGGACCCCATCAAGTTGACAAGGTTTCTGACCGATAGCCCAGAAGAGAGCCCGACGAGTTTAAGCGGCCTTGATTTTGTAAACCCAGGTAACAACAACGGGTCAAATAACCCTGATTCCACAAGGCCACCAGTCGGATTGCCAGCAGGTGCGATGATTCAACCAGAGGTGGGTCAAGTATCAGTGGAAGCAGACACACCTAATCCTTTGAGTGAATTTATAAATATATATAGTGATGATGAGAGCCCGGGGACATCTCTCGGGACCCCTATGCAAATCCAAGAGGAAAAGGGACCTGAGAAGGCTACTTCACCTGATCCTAGGGTTTGAACCCAAGAGGTCCTAGGGAATGAAATAGAAACTGAAAATTTTCCTGACATGAAGAGGCCTAATGCGCTGGAAACCTGAGCAGACAATCTAAAAGACAAGGCGGAACCAGATAAGTCAAAGGAAGGATCCCCACAAAAAGAAGTTGGTGATTCGACTACCGACAAGCAAGTACGTATCAGGTCTTTTCTTGACGTCTCTATTTCGCTTGATACCCATATCCCCGATAAGCGACAGGCAGAGTCCAGGCCCTCGGAGTATAGCGAGAGAGTTCAAGAACACGATTTGGAACAAGTATATATCGCTGGAAATTTGGGAAACACACTCACATGGGGTGATCAGCAGATTCCCAAACCGGTGGACGAGGTGGTCGATATCTATGCGATCTCCTACGATCGAAAGAATATGGTCATTGTGAAAAGAACCATGAAGAAAAGGAGAATCATGTTGGATCGCTCCGTCCTCATCACCACAAAGGAGAATCATGTTGGATCGCTCCGTCCTCATCACCACAAAGGAGAATTTGATAAACACAGAAAATGCCAGAACATCTGAGCTCATTGGTGCGGGGAGGGCGATTTTAGATGCCACCCTGGACAGAGCTAAACGGGATGAAAAAGAGTTGGTCGTCGCCCTGAAGGAGATAGAACATTTGCGCCACCTGGATGAATACTATAAGGGCACCACTCAGACCGTGGTTTATCTGAGAAGCGATTTCGAAGCAGCTTACAATAGGTTTACACACGAGCGACACCTGTTCACCGCGAAGATAGTCGAGCTCTAGGAAGACACTCTCATGGCACTTGCAACATGCAAGGATATGGAACGATGGCATGACAGGGCACAACAACCTGTAGAAAGACTCGAATACATCGATGCAGTCCAGTAGGATCGAGATAAAGAAGAACATGGCATCCAAGTGTTGGGAAAAAGCAGTCTTGATTGAATGAAGTGATTGACAGAGTATTGGGCTAAGATGTCTCAAGAACCACATAGAGAAATTCAAAAGCAATGGGCAAAATGCGAGAAACATTGGGGTAAAATCAACAAAGAAATGAAGGATATAGGACTCCCCGAGTTCAGCGACCCCGACAACTTCATTGACTTATGCGACATAGTCGGATCACATGCCAAGAAGGATTCAATATGGGCCGAAGAGCTAGCCAAGGTGACCGATACATCGCCAAGACAAGTGCAAAGATTTATGGAACATCCGATGAAGGCTCAAACTGTGCTACAACAGTTAAACACCAATCTAGTGAAGTACCGAGTGCATGTGGTTGAGATCAAAGGATTCTATGCGGCTCCAATGGAGCAATATAGGTTTCCATGGGCCCAAACTTGTAAGGGTATGTTTATCAGTTGGTCAAAGTATGAGTAAAGTCACCCTTTCAAATGATATCTCGAGTTGATTGTTAAAGAAACTGTTAGAAGAGGACGCCACGTGGAGAATTTTGTTTTGTTCAAACTACACTTAGCTGTTATTTTTAGTTGGATTTTATGTTATAAATAAGAACATTGACCAATTAATTAGCGGTCGATGGTTGTTGCAGGAACTTTTTTTTTCTAGTTGTTAAGAATTATTTTGAAGCTCCCTTTGAATTGAGAAGTCCTTCTGGACCAGAGACAAGTTATTTTCATCAACTGCATGTGTGATTGGACGAGGAGAAGAACTATTTCCTATCATGTTTCATGAATGATGTTGTAATGAGTAAGAGCAATTAATTATGTTGTCAAGTTATTTGGTGCAATGTTTTGTTGTTCTTTGCTTTAATGATGAAGATGAATCATTGTGTTATTATGTGATGAATGATTTTGCTTACCATTATCTTATTGCATATGTTTTTTCTTTCTGGTAATTAGTATCTCAGACAGTAATTGGATTCTCACATGGTTAATGTATTAGTACTAGGCCCTCTGGTGTAAAATTGTCATCTGCATGCTTGAGCAACGGGTTATCCCAAGTTCAACCTCTTCCCCTTAGTTAAGCTTAATTCCATTTTTGTTGCCAAGTTGTTTTATACTGACTTACATCTCATATTGGTCCCACCTAAGAGAAAATACAAAAAAGAGATAGTCCAAACTGAAGGAAGAGCCATCACAAGAAAACGTAAAGCCCATCGATAATGTTGTCGGATCACAAGATCTGGAGAACCATTCCATTATTAAAAGATGCAGAGTCTAATTGGGCCTTGGTGGTGGGTTTGGTTCCTACTGTTGAATCAATGGATTTAAGGCCCATCAACAACAGGCTCATGCCGCATCAAGATCCCCCCCCCATACTTGTGACATGAGGCCACACCTCATATTCACACATGCACTATCATCTCCATGCGATGTTTATTAACTCAGCCCCATGCAAGTTGACAGATTCATGTGGGATTTACCCTACATCCCAGGTCTAAATGTTCGAATCCATCCTCCTCATCCTCGTAGGCATCACAGTCCACACACGAACTACCTCATAGTCTCTTGATCTCATGTAATGAATCTACACAACTTTTCATAATATCAATGTATGGCATTTTCCTTTCATTGTTGGGTAGTATCTTCATATTCAATTGAGGAATTTAATCAGGACATCGATAAGAAGGTAAATGGCATTTGGATGCATTGGAAGAGTTGGGCCTGCACCTATCTCACAGGTTTGAATTGGAAATCTATGTTCCAGAAGAGCCCAACTTGTTGCAACATTATTTAAACCATGTGGCATCAAAGTCACGTCCCTTGTGATTGTACTGATTGCAAGTTGGATAAGTTATAGGAACAAGTGCAGACACAACAATTAGAAATGGAGACACTGAGTACTTCAAATGCTCAACTTTCTCGTCGATTACAAGAACAAGAGACAAAGAGGAATGAGGATTTAACATTGGTATTCCTCACAGTTAATCGACACTCAACTCAACTTCAGTCTCTCTGAAGACATGTCTAGCATCACCCTCCAGAAGCTCATGCTCAACAAAGACCAGTGCCATCAGAAGGATCTTTCACCTCTTGTGAAGTCTTGCAACCTATGCCACACCATCTAGTGCATGAAACTTTGGAAACTTCTCCAGGTGAGGCAGATACAGAGTTAAAATTCACCTAGGTTAGCTATATGCAGTGCAAAATATTATTTTTTCTATTTTGTTATGTTGAATTGTCGTAGTTGTATGTGTATCTAAGAGGACTCATGAGCCACCGAAAAATATGTTAAATTCTAACTCTGCTTCAGGCCTATAGGCATTTTGATTTTTTGTACATCATGGTTGTTTGTTCCTTTGCACGACCTTATTTTTAATAAAATCCATAACCATTTCTCTAAAAAAAAAGGTGTCGTGAATGCTTTCTTTCTCTGATCCATCTTGCTTCTCTTCTCATCATCCTATGATTTTTGAAAATATGGCCTTCCCTTGTTCTTCTCACAAAAATATTTGGTCTTCATCATGGCTTCTTCCAAATTTTTAGGCTCATAAAATTGGTTTTTATATTTGTAATATGATGGAAACCCACTCAAGAACCTCTAGATTTTCACCTTCTTGTTCTAGATGAAATCCACGTATCTTAAAACCTCCAGGAATTTACTCTCATACTCCTCCATAGTCATTTTTCCTAGCTTGAACTCAAATAATACTTGCATCCTTTTGTCATATTAATGCACTGAAAAGTACTACTATTGGAAGTATCTCTTGAACTACTTCCACGAATTTCTCTTTTCATTAATATGCTTGACTTGCTTCAGCTAGTCCCACCACATGGAAGCCTTTCCCTGAAGATGATATATGACAATTCTTGATTCTAGATTTGATAAGTAATTATGCAGCTAGAAATATTTCATCATGCCAAACAACCAAGATTCATCATCCTCTACCTTCATATGCTCTCCATCAAATGGTTGTGGCTTGAGCTTCTTGATCTCTCCTTGCAAAATATCTGACTCGTGCCTCCTCCTATGATATCTAATAGGGGACACACTTGGGCTGCACTTTGACTCTAAACATGCACATGCTCTTCTGGTTGAGTGTCTTGGTGAATGATGATTTCTATTAGCACTCCTTGAGTTCCTAGATCCCCTTTGGTCATCCCTCCTATCATGAGATTTGGATGTTGCCAATTGTCTCGAACTGGTTGCTTGTTTTGTGCCAAAATATTTATTGATTTGTCTTTTCAACATATTAAAACTCGGTAGCAACTGGGTGTTAATTTGATTATGATCCTCTTGAGTTGTTATCAACCTTTAATTGTCTTCTCTCTCTATATATATACACTTCTTTCCACAAGCTTCTCATAATATCAACCAGATCCACAAGTTCCACCTTGCTTCTATGTTCATTGGACTTAGTCTCTACATTCCCAAGATGATATGTAAACCTTTGATCTCATCCTCATGGTTGTAAGATCCCTAGGCATCCTCCATATCTCTATTCCTCATATAGGGACCAAATGTGTTTTGTTTGTACCTCTAATTCTGCAAAAATGTGCATGCAACCATTATTATTAGAATTATGCATATTGTAAAATTGTCATTAATTAAGCTACACACCCTTCTTTGCTTAGATTTTTTGAAGAACACTAATAAACTAATAAAAATTATAAGCTTTCAAATATATTCCCTTATGAATTATTTTTCTAATGATTTTACTTATGTCTCGATCTGATTTATGAACTTAAAGTTATGGCTTTCCAAAATCAACAATTTCACCTCTTTTGCACTTGTTTGATTGGTACAAATAATCTCAAAGGCTAACTTATGCCACCTGTAGAAAGAAATATGGAAAGATTTAGAAAAAAAATTATATTCAGAACTGATATTATTCCTAATTTTGAATACACAAAAACTCTCAAATTTAGGATCTGATACTCCCACCAACTTTTACATCAATCTGGATTTGACAACTTTGTCCTTTTTGCATTTCCTCCAAACTTGAATTTTTAATAGAAATTACTTATCTTCTAAACAAAGAAAAACTGGGAAAAACTTCCTCAAGAAAAAATAGTTTGTATTGATGAGTAGGTAAAATGTCGAGTAAACAATAATTTTTGTATTACTGATCTGGGGTCCCTTTTCCTCCTTTAAAGATTTCAAAAATCCCCCAAAAGTGGCCCAAAATAATGGATTTTTCCTTGTTTGGGCACCTCCACTCCAAATCCTTTATAATTTTACCAGAATCCCAATTGGGTATCTTCATGCCTCCTTTTTGGACTCCCTATAGAATTTTTCATTTTTATCTTGGTCCCGATCACTAAACACCACCCCGGCCTTCAAAAACCATAATTTTTGTTTTCTAGTAAATAGAAACAAAATTGACTAGTGGCCCTTACTAACACTTTTGTAGGCCTCCTTACAATGGAAATACCCTTTAAAATTTGTTTGATTCTGAGTTTTTTTGCTCTTGTTATGGCCAAAACAAGATTTTGGCTCTGAACTTGTATTTTTTTATTTTATTTTTAAATCTTTGTTCATCTTCCTCCTTTCCTTTCCTCTTTATCTCCTCTTCTTTCTCTTCTCTTTTTGTCTTTTTCTTCTTTTGTTCTCTTCTCTCTTCTTTATCCTCTTCTCTTCTATTTTCTTTCTTTCTCTTCTTCTTTATTTTATTTTCTCTCTCCCTCTTCTTCTCTTATCGCGTCAATAATTTATTTTTTTGCCATTACATTGCTCCAATGATTTATTTCTTAGTTGATACATCGCTTTGTTAATTTATTTCTTGGTCGATATTCTCCCCTTTATCGCCATATTTGTTTTCTTTGTTAGTGATAATTATTTTCTTTCTCGCTGAGATTCCTCCCTTTATCGACTAGAATTATTTTTGTTCTCGTCGAGACCATTTCCTTTATTGGCAGGAATTATCCTTTTTCTCTCCAAGACACTTT
Source organism: Picea engelmannii (assembly GCA_009831015.1). Lineage (NCBI taxonomy): Eukaryota > Viridiplantae > Streptophyta > Pinopsida > Pinales > Pinaceae > Picea > Picea engelmannii. Next base: position 71,363 of record ML798410.1, read on the forward strand.
CCTTTATTGGCGAGAATTATGTTTTTTGTCACTGAGACCCTTTCCATTATTAGAGAGAATTATATTTTCTCTCACCAACGTATCGATCCAAAAAATTAATTTTCTTGTTGATACGCGCCTTTTTCTCAAAAAATGTCTAAGTTCTTTCTTCTTCCTTTGTCACTCCATTTTTTTTTTCCGTTGTTTCTCCCTCAAAATTTATTTTTTTCTTCTGCCGATAGTCCATGTATCAAAGAAGAATTTTTTTTCTTCTGCCGATAGTCCATGTATCAAAGAAGAATTTTTTTTCTTCATCGATACTCCATGTATCAGTGAGAAAAAAAAATTATTGGTTGCATTCATTGTATCACACTCAAAAAATAACTTTCCTTGGCGATATATATTGTATCGTTGATGAACGATATTTTTTTCTTCACCAATATATCTCGGAGAAAAATATTTTTCTTCATCGATATATCACTGGAGAAAAATATTTTTTTCTTCACCGATACACTTTATTGCCGAGAAAATTATTTTTTTGCAACAATACACACCGTATCGCCAAGTTTTGACACTTAATCATTTTTAGGATTTTTGGGCTCGCGACTTTTTCAAAACCCACAAACTTGGCCCCTTTGAGTCAAATTTCATCCTATTAGTTACCAAATTGACCCCATGTTGGATATCCTCAATACAAATTTGAAATTGGGGGGCAGGGGTTCTGCCCCAATTGCTTCTGCAGGGGGAACTCGATTTTCACCCAATTCTACATAGATTGAACTCAACCCTTATGTAGCATACCCGTGTAGTCCTAGTGTTGTAAATAGTGCTCTGATACCACTCGGTATCACACTTGTTACTAACCCAACAATTTGTGATTGATACCCATTAAACTAAATGCATGCATTATAACAAAAACACCCATGCATCTAACAATTTTTTTAAAAAGTAAATGCAGATCTATTTAACATGCACAACAATATTAATTCACTCAAAGCATAGAGTATAATGCACATCAATTAAAGCCCATAAATAAAAACAATGAATGAAGATAAAAACACTTACCTTTCTAAGAAAATGTGCAATAAGTTGCAACGAACATACATTCCATCCAACCATATAATTGCTACTCTAGTTCTCAACAACAAACTATGAATCGACAAGAAAGGATGTCTCCTAAGGGTGTATTATGTCCACTCACAACCCAATACAACCCACAACAAGCTAATTTCCTATAGTCATCCCAATCCACTAGCTCTCTTTCCCCTCAACCTGCAAAACCTAAGGAATGGGATCATCTTCTTTGCCATGTAGTCCCTCAGACTATCCCACTTCCCTCCAAGGCTCTAGCACAAGTTGGCCAAGAAATATTTTTTCTAGGACTCTAGGAATGCCAACCGCTATAGGAAAAATTCACTTCCTCTAGGCTACTTTTTAACACAAAAGTCTCATTCTACAAGCCTAACAACCTACTTCTTCATGTAATTACAACTTCAATAAGTTTCCTTACATTCCCACTATGGATGCCTTCAAGCTCCAACACTCAACACTCCCTTTCTCTCCCTTTCTCAAGTTGTAAAAACTGCTTACAATACACATTTGGATTTCCTTTTACCCACTCCCTTTCTCTCCCTTTCTCAAGCCGTAAAAACTACCTACAATACGCATTCAGATTTCCTTTTACCCATGAAAGTTGACTCTCACTTTCCCTAATGTTGATTTTACTCTGCCCTGTGCTCTTAATAACTATGTGAAGTGACTTTTCCAATCAACCCTCTTACATGTATTCAATGAGTAGGGCTTTGAAACAATGAAAAGGAAAATAGAAGTTTTATACAAAATAATTTTAGAAAAGTAGTTCAGGATTAATAAACATGAGTAATCCCCCTTTGGACCCCATCTCTTGTGGAAAGTTATCCCCCATGAATACGTTTGTTTACATATTACATTTCTTGACTCGCAACCATACATCATATTTACAATATACATACCTAAATTGGAGATTAAAAATAGGATCTTACAAACCACATAAAATATATATATTAAAATTGTCCCCGAGGTGTAGGACAATCAGTGATGGAGTGTGTTGTTAAGGCACTCCGTGATGTTAAAGTCATCGGTTCGAAACCTACGGGGACAAAAAATCCATCCACGTTAAGGGTTGGTGTGGCTCAGACCGAGTGCGATCCTCGGGTGATTTTGACGGCTTAGATGCCCCTGAGTCGTGGTTTCTCAGCCACAGGCTAGTCTCGCAGGTCACAGACAAACTAACAAACACACACACACACACACACACACACACACACAC
>ML798410.1:83528-99508 GCA_009831015.1 Picea engelmannii
TATTTTTCATGAAATGATTTGTCATGTTTGTGATACTAATTTAGGATAAAAATCACTTTATCTTAAAGTATCTTGTGTATATTTGGTTAAATCTCAATTTCATAATGTGTCCACTAAGATGAACTTTGGTTTATCAAAACCTAAGAAAAAAGATAACAAATTAATTGATTTACTTTAACATTTTATTTCTATGCTTAAAAATCTCAAAAAGATTGGAGAGAAGCTTTCCTAAATCTCCATAGTTTTGATGAGTTAATAGGTTAGGAGGATCAATGGTGTTATAAATATTTTGAAATCGACATCTAATGTAGGCATATGTAAGACATTCCAAGAGAAAATGGAGCTAATGAGAGTTCGTTCTTATTTTAACAATGTTGATTTTCTTCTTTAAGATAGTTATATTAGAAAGATATTTTTGATCTTCCAATTTGGGGTTGATGACCTCCTTATAGTACATCAGTTTTCTCTTATTCTCTATTTCTTCATTACACAACAATTTCTCCTTAAATTTAGATGTGAAAATATTTGTAATGAATAATATTCTACATAATGGTCTCATCCTCTATTCTCCAATGGTATATCCATTAATTAGAATCATTATACCAACCCCTCTTAAGTTGTAGGTGACTTGCAATCTTATGAAGCCTCTTGTCTTTCATATTAGTTATAGTGTGCTTGTACATGAGGTACCTAGTCATAGCCATACTCTCGGTGGATGAAAGACCAACCTCTAATAGGAGGACACACTAAGGTGTATTGCTTTAATTGTAAATTATAAAACACTTCTAGATTTGTTTCCCATAAACAGAGATATGTTTACTTACAACTATTCTCAAGACCAAAATAGGCTTTCATAATGTTCCATTAATCTTTTTCTCAATGTTATATTTCAAGTTAATATTGTGATGAAGGTAAACTCCAAGGTATTTGTATGAATTAACTTCCTCTAAGTTTTTCTTGCCCTTGGTTGCTTGGGACACCTTTCCATAAGAACAATATCATTGGTGTAGAGAAGAGGGATAATGATTACTCCAATGAAAATAGTACTGGTACTTGGACCTGCTTCTTCAAAACATGCCTCTAACTTGCCAATGTATATGTTAAAAAGGGTAGAGGGCAAGGGAAAACCTTGTTTAACCCTTATATTACAATTTTTTTCTCTCAACCAACTCTCATTGTCCTTGAACTTAACAACACATTTCTCATACAACTTTATGAGAACAACTCTCAACTCAAAAAGAACCTTTAACTCTTTTAATCTATTCCAAACACTATTTCTGAGCATTGTATCAAAAGCTTTCCTAAAATCAACAAAGCAATACAAAAGACTAATTTAATTGTTATAACATTCCTTTACAATAATTTTAAGAATAACTAAGTGCTCCATGATATCATAAAAGTTTTATGAATATGATGGTCTAATCTATTTAATGTAAAAACAAAATACTAAAATAAACCAATTAATGTCCAAAAACACAAAAAATACATAAAATAAATACTATTTATCTTTAATTAAAAAAATTAAATATACAAAACATTTAATACGAGAATTAGATATTGACAAACAAAAAATACATAAAATAAATACTATTTATCTTTAATAACAAAAATAAATAAATTAAATATACCAAACATTTAATACGAGAATTAGATATTGACTTTTAAGAATATTTTAGTTCATCAATCTTCGTATAAGACAGAAAAATCCAATGCATATTCTTTGATTGAAAAAAAATACAATTTAATAATTATTTTCAACATACAAATTTATAGAATATTCAACAGCCTTCTTTGCCTTACAACTAAAAATATTATTTTAACTTCAAACCAAAAAAAAATGTAATTCCTACTTGGCATCCATTAATGGATTAATAAATAAATAAATAACATAAAATACATACTACTTATCTTTGGTAACAAATAAATAAATTTAATACATGAATTAGGTATTGACTTTTAAGAGTATTTTAGTTCATCAATCTTCATATAGGACAAAGAAAAATCCATTTTAATATTCATATTCTTTGGTTTGAAAAAGTACAGTTTAATGATATTCATATTCTTTGGTTTGAAAAAGTACAGTTTAATGATCGTTTTCCAGCATAACATTGGAAAATTTAACAAATTTATATATATTCGACGGCCTTCTTTCACGTACAATTAAAAATATTACTTTGACTGGGAACCAATTTTCACTTACAATAAAAAAAAAAAATATTAAAAAATGAGGGTAGTCAATGTTGATGAGGTTTTGATGAACTTCTCGTGATTTCACAGTTGGTTAATAAATTGTTTTAATTGAATATTTCTTTAAAAAAATATTTTTTTTTTTTAAATGGAGGATTAAAAAAAAATTTAATAGTTTTAATATTGTTGTTTTTTCTGATAATCCACAGTTTTAATATTATTTATATAAGATTTTAATTTCAAAATATTTATAATTGATTTTTATAATTTAGTCAAAGTGATGGTGATGGTTGTTATTGTGAGATTAACTTTGATTTATAAAACCTTAAAAAATGATAAATGATAATGATTTAATTTTACTTTAACATTTTATTTTTATTTCGATATTAAATAAAAGTTTTTCTAAATTTTTATAGTTTTGATGAATTAACATGTTTTTTTTTTTTTAAATAAAAAGGTGAAACCTGTTATATTAGCAAAAAGCAAGAGTGTACAGTGACTGGTATTGACGCCAGCTGTCCCGCTTGAGCAGGAAACCAGGACAGCAGGGTCTCCTGTGCTAACCAGGGCGGCAGTGCTAATGAGTTTCAAAAAGGAGATCATGTCTAATCATAAGGAAACTGAACAATCTAACTAAACCGAAACAGCATAAAAACTCCTAACCAGAGCTCCAGTGGAACTATTTGCTCGAGCTCGCTCGCTTGTGTCTCGTCTGATGCCAACCTGTCGGAATCGAGTATGCTTGCGCGCACGTTGGGCACTGCTTCTTCGGAATGTTCTTCGAGTGGGCTGCAAAGAGCATGTCCAGCCTTTGGTCCATTCTGGCGAGACCGAAGGCTAGGTCGTCCAGCAGGTTGCGAAGCTCGAAAATGAGTGGTAGGTGCCAGAGTTCCGAGAAGGTGGGCTGGTCCATTCCTCCACCGTCGCCAAAAGTCCGCGTGCCAAAGTTCTTCGCTGCACATGCGCTGGGGTCTCCCGTTGGTCGAGTCGGTGTCCATTCATCCTCCGCCATCCCCGTGGTGTCGTCGGGAGGGGCTTCCTCCTCCACGATGCAGGGTGGGAAGAGGTCCTCCTCGCTAGCGGCGCTGTGTCTCCCTAGGTTGGCTTCGGGCGGTGGCCTGTGTGCCTTTGCTTGTGCAATGGGAGGGTGGCTCTGCATAGCCTCCTCTAGGTTGATTTTTTCGACAATTGCCATGGGAGGCGACCAAGGACTTCGCTTACGTCGAGTGGACGCCAGTGCGAGAGCTCGCTCGAATTTCTGTATGCGCTTGCGCCGGGATTCAGCCCTGTACCAGGCTGCCCCTCTACGCGATTTGCCTCTGAGCCTGGGCATGGTGGAGGCCCCTTGAGGAGTGCGAATAGGTGGAGGTCTGAATTGCATCTCGACCTCTCCTTTCACTATCTTTGACGGAGGTCGGAAATGCCGCCGGACAGAATGAACGCTGCGAAGGGCCAATGCATCTCTACCCTGTCCATTGCCACGATAAAACACCATACTGTTATGCCCGCGATTGCCATTAACGCTATGTTGTTAGTGCTCTGTCGACTGGTACCTCTCCCGTGCGCGAGAGGGCTCATCACTTTAAGGTGGCGGGTGCAGGCCATGGCTCAATTAATAATCGGAGGGATCGCGTCGGTTGATGCCATAAATGGGCGTCCCGACAGCCTCCCGTGTGTCCTCTGCTGAGCACATGTCACCCCATCCGGGGGATGAATTAACATGTTAATAAAGTTATTATTGTTTTTTTTTTTCAAGGCTAAAAAAACAGTTTCACTGTTATTCTTATTAAAATCAAAAGAAACTTTCAGATTACATAAAAAGTAACTTCCATGAAATAGGAATGTTCTTTCATCTATAACAGATTTTATCTGTGAAGTTCTTTGGTTACTTTATGTGGCTTAAACATATTGAAACCTGCTTACTGTTTCTATATAAAAACCTCTTTATAGGATTTGTACTTTCCCGATCTAACAATAGATCCTTTATCAATTTATTCATAAAATAATAAAGTCATTATTGTTAAAAACATTTTGACACCAATATTTAATATGAGTTTTAACATTTTATTTATATGCTTGAAAAGATTGGAGAGAGTTTTCCTAAATCTCCATAGTTTTGATGAATTAAGAGGTTAGGAAGATCAATAGTGTTACAAATATTTTCAAATTAAGATATAATGTGGGCATATGCAAGACAATTTAAGAGAAAGTGTTTTTATCTTTCACCTTCTTAATATCATGTTAGTATCACAAAGATGACATATTCTATCATTTCATGGTGTTTTAGGATTTTTTCACACCCTATTTCATTATGGAGCTCATGAAAATTCATTATTATTTTGGCAATGTTGGTTTTCTTTTTTAAGCTAGCTATGTCATAAAGATACTTCTGATTTTTTTAAATAGTTTAATAGACTCTTTATAGTACCTTCGTTTTCTCCTACCCTGTATTTCTTCATTACACAATAATTTCTTCTTAAATTTAATTGTGATAGTATTTTTAATCGTAACAATACTATGTAGAGTGACATCCTCATTTATTCTCCAATGGTTTAGCCAAAAATTGGCAACATTATACCAACCCCTCTTAAATTACAAGTGACCTTGAGTGGAGTTTGAAGAAATCCTAAGAAGTCTCTTGTCTTTCTTATTACTTATAGTTTGTTTGTACATTAAGTACTAAATCATACCAAATACTTTCAATGGGTGAAAACCAACTTTTATGTGGAAGATTGGATATAGTGTATTGCTTTTCATTTTAAGACTATAAATTATAAAAAACTTCTTGAATTTCTTAATCTTCCTCCAAGATTCTCTACATATGCTACAACCCCAAACTTCACATCCACATAAGATAATAATAGTGACAATAATAGTGACGAGGGTCTCAAAGAGGAATTTCTTTTTTTCCCAAAACCAAAAATATGTTGATTTATGGTTGTTCTTAAGACTAAAATATGAATTCCATCCTCCATTAATAAATTTCTCAATTCTATAGTTCGAGTTAAACTTGTGATGAAGGTCAACCCCGAGGTACTTGTACGAATTAACTTCCTCTAAATTGTTTCTTGAACTTCCTAGAGATAAATTGTGTATAAAACCTACACACTCTTATTCCTATAAATTGTTATTGTTATACATAAAACTAGTGTAAGTGATTCTTTTGGATTTGATTATCATAACTTTTGTCCTGATAGTGTTCACTAGCATACCCATGCTATAGAAAATCTCTTTGAGAATTCTTAATTGCTTGTCAAGATCATAGGAACACCTCTCCATAAGAACAATATTGTTTGCATAAATAAGAAGGACACTGACTATTCTGGTGAAAGTAGTACCAACATAACCTCCATCTTTCAAACATGCCTCTAACTTGTCAATGTAAATGCCAAAAAGGGTATGGGACAAGGGACAACCTTGGTTAACCCCCATAGTACAATTGATTTCTTCCACCCAACATTTATTGTTCATGAACTTAACAATAACTTTCTCATACAACCTTATTACAACAACTCTCAATTCAAAATGAACATTTGACCCTTCTAATTTATTGGTTCAAATGTTATTTCTAGGCACAATATCAAAAGTTTTTCTAAAGTCAGCGAAGCAACACAAGAGATTGATTTTAATATTTCAGATCTCTTATGCAACAATTATAAAAGTAATTAGGTAGTTCGCATTTGAACCATAATTTCTAAAATGAGCTTGGGCTTCAATCCTTTTTTCTTGACTTTCTAACAATATGCAAATCTTATTTTCCAAAATAATTCCATATAACTTGGCTAGAAGATGGCTAATTATAAAAGTCTTGTGGAGATTTACTAAATCTTTTATCCAATCTCTTTGATAAATGAAACAAAATGTTAAAGAAAAGAAATCAATAATTATCATTTTTAAAGGTTATGTAAAACAAAGTTGGTCTTAGTCAAGGGTAGCAATCATCATCAACATCATCATTTTTTTTCAATTTTTATATATTTTTTTTATCATTTTTCTTAAAGGTTATATAAATCAAATTTGATCTTAGTGGAGGATGACAATCATTGACATCATCATTTGTTTTTCAATTCTTATCATTTTACTTAAAAATTATATATATCAAAATTAGTTTTAGTGGAAAAAACAATAATCAATCATACCCTAGTATATGAGGATGGAGAAATATAAAGTAAAATTTATTTATTTATTTTTGTCACAAATTCTCCTACTCTTTATTAATTATATACCAAAATTAACATAAATCTCATGTATTAAATTTGACATATTTAATATCTTTATCTGTTTTGTTACAAATTCTCCATTCTTTATGAGGTTATTATGTGTCAAATTTAACATAAATTTTATGTATTAAATTTGACATGTTTATGATCTTTTATGGAAGTAAAGGCTTTCCGTATGGAGCACTCAAATCAAGTCTTAAAATTGACCAAAATCTCGAAGAAAACTTTTATGGGAAAAGTTCTTATAAAGATGGAACTCTGACTTTTAACATATTTCTTATTAAATTTGGAACCAATTTTATTCAAAAGAAACAATATGAACACCTCTTATTTAGCACTTTAAATTTGACATAGTATTATAGGTGCAAGGATAAAAGCATATGCCTCTAGGGAACAAAAAAAAATAAAAATTAAATGCACTAAATGTCAAGTTTTAATCACAAGCACTACAAAAGTTTAGAAACCATAAAGAAAAATGATGTTATTAATGCTTAGTTTAGTGTACATTTCATGATTTAAAATAATAAATGAGTCAAAGATTTTTGTTAAATGATATATTATTTTGAAATTATTTCATTATTTTAAATTTTGGATTTATTTTGATTATATGTTCATTGATTTTGACTGTGATTTAATTGATTTTAATTTGATTGTGATTTTACTACTTTTCAATCAGAAATAAACTGATATTGATTGCAGAAATAAACTGATTTTAGATTGTGATTTTACTACTTTTCAATCATAAATAAACTGATATTGATTGCAGAAATAAACTGATTTTGATTGAATGATGTTATTAATGCTTAGTGTACATTTCATGGTTTAAAATAATAAATGAGTCAAAGATTTGTATTATATTATTTTGAAATTGTTCCATTATTCTAAATTCTGGATTTATTTTGATTGATTTTGACTGTGATTCAATTCATCTTTCTATTGTGATTTAACTGATTTTCAATTGGAAATAAATTGATCTTGATCTTGATTTTGATTGTGATTTAACTAATTTTTAATCATACATGAATTAAAAATAAATAAAAATTCAACTACTTCCATTATTTTATTAAAAAGCTAGGATCGTATTTGATATACCTCTAGATAACTTTAATAATATAAGACTTGTTGCACCTCGTTCCCGGATCTCAAAGGTCGTAACGTCGCCACCATGTCTGAAGAGCTACAAAACTAACCCCCCTTTACTACTGCCAACGCCTATAAAAGCATATTTGTATGTCTCTGGTGAGTCTGAAATAATTGAGCATCTCTGGTGAATCTGAAATAATTGTGTTGATAACTAGTTGGAGGGCATTAATCATCATGTGGAAGCTGAAGATCGGTGGGGAGAAGAGCCCTTGGTTGGAAACTTTGAACGGTCATGTAGGGAGACAGTACTGGGAATTTGATCCAAATGCAGGCACGCCTGAGGAACGCCTCGCTGTAGAAAATGCTCGTGCAGAGTATTATAAAACTAGATTTCTCTACCGCCACAGTCGTGATCTTCTCATGAGGTTACAGGTACACATTTTCCAATCCCTTCCTTTCAATAAGTCTCCAGTTTCTGCTGCATTTATTAAAAAAAAGAAGTGATTACATTGTCTGTTTTGCTCTCTCCTTGATCCTGTTGAAATCGTTCATGTCAATCGAATTTTCTTTTAAACTGGAATCCCAGTCTCAATTTGACCTGAAATCTAATCAAAAAAATATGTTGTTTTGGAATGTTGTTTTGCAATAAAATATGATAAGAACTCTCTGAACTATAAGAAGTGATTAGCACTGGGTTAAAGTACCAAATATTTGGCTGTAGAATTTTGGATCTAAATTTTAAATCAGATGTACAATGGAAAATATTAAATACTTAATTGCAGAGTATTAAATGCTTAGATGTGAACTATTGAATTCAAAATAACTTTGAATCTAATAATTTCATTGCAGAGTATTAAATGTTTGGATGTATGTGAAGGATTGAATTCAAAATAACTTTGAATTTAATAACCTAAACAAACATGCAAAGTATTTAATGCTTTACAATTTGACTATTATTATTAGTCACATAAATATGCAAAGCATTTAATGTTTTACAACAAAATGATTATTATTAGTTAAACAACAGTGTCTTATAAATTCATCCTATAACAATGGATATTGACAACCGATATCCAGCTTGCTACTCAGCATTCAATGTTGATCTGACAACTATAATCCATCCACCACAACATTGAATTCATCCGACCACCTATAATCCATCTGCCACAGCAGCAAGTTGGATATTGCTATCTGTCAGCATATCAGGTTTCCTCGTTCCCGGCGATCCACGCCTCAACGAAAAAACATACCCTAAAAGTTGGCGCCTCTTTTAATAAACTTTTTGGATATCTGTCAGCAGATCATGTTTCCTCGTTCCTGGTGATCCAGGCCTCAACGAAAAGCATAACCTAAAAATTGGCGCCTCTTTAATAAATTACTCGCTATATATGCATTTGTGCGTTCATACGGCGGCTTGCAACATTCAAGAGTGTAGTGTATATTATCGAGATATATAATGGCGGCTTGCAAAATTTAAGAGCGTATATTAATGATAAGTATCTAATATTTATTTATTACCGCAACAAATAATTGTGTTGGTAGGTGGCCATTATTGAAAAGAAGGTGTCATATTATAGTTTTTTTATAACAAATATGATTTGTGTTGTCAAGATTAAATGAAATTATAATAATCTTAGTCCTGTCTCCTTAATGAAATTATAATATTCTTAGTCCTTTCTCTTTAATAGAAGGTCGGTTGCCATTAAACCTATTGCCTTGCTCTCATTTAATAATTTGTACATTATTCATTACGGGTCATGATTGAGCAAGTCTTTTTTTTTTTGCCACTTAGCAGATAATGCAATTAACTCTTATGTGTAACAGTCTAGTCTAAACGGTCTATTTTTAGTTGTTTTTGGATGACTTTTTAAGTTTGATTTTGTTTGAAATTCTGTGAGTAATGGTTGGATCTGTAGATTTGAGTGGTTAAGTTTGTATAATCGAAATGTCGGGGAGTTTTTCAGTAAACTAAATCTATTTATTCATTAAAAATACAATTTAAACAACATAAAATAACAATTTTATCCAAATTTACATTGCCAAATTCCAACCAAAAAACCCGAAAAATAGAATGTTTAACCAACATCATTTCTAACCCCACCCCAATGTAGCTTATCAATCCATTGCTCATCATTTCCTGTTATATATATTTTATAACAAGATGAAGATGTGAATGACCCACTTACAAATTACTCCCTAATAAAAAAATAAATTATTTGATATAAATCAAATCTCACTGCCACACTACAGTAGAACACAATCCTGACGCATTGACCCATTGATTGAAGCGGGAAGCTACAAAACATAAATTCAATGGTTAAAATAATAATTATTAACATAGTATTGTTGGGTGGAAATGACGTTCCGTTGAATTCTGTAAAAAGTATTATAATTTTAGAAATGGCTAGCTTTTGCATAGTTGTATGAGAACTTATTTTATTTAAAATTGTTTAAAATATGGAAATGAATTTTTAAATAATTTTTTTATTTCGAATAGAATTTAAAATATGAAATCTTAAATAGTTTCAATATTAACCGTGTTCCATTTCTTATATCTTGTATGTATAGATATGAGTTGTTTAAGAAAATTGGTTTAAATTTATAAAAATGTTGATTATGTGTATTTTTAATTTTATTATAAATTTAATATTGTTTAAATATTTGGAAAGGATTTCATATAAATATTTTGAAATTGATATTTATCACAAATTCAATTAAAATTATAACATTGAAAAAAAGATTATTGAGGATGGAAAACTTATTTTGGGCTTGAAAACAATTGTATATCTTAAATAAAAATAAAGCAAATCCAAAAGAAGTTTATAACCTATAATCTCAAAATTAAAGGAAATATGCCCTATCCCATCCTTATCTTAGAGGTAAGCAGGTTTCCTAAAATTTCTTCAAAATGGAGTAGTAACCACCTTCCACTCAAGACAGGATCATTTTGCATAATAAGGATATATTAAAAATATCATTAAATCAAAATTTAAGGAGAAAATGTGGTGTGATAAAGACTTAGAGGAAAAAAGAAAATTAAGGTATTATAAGGATGTAATCAACCTTAATATAGAAGATCAAAATTATCTCTCTTGTTTTGACAAGTGTAAAGAAAAAAAAAAAACTTCATAAGGTAAGAACAAATTTTCAGAGTTCCATACTGAAACTAAGAATGTTGAAGATGAAAAGCACTTTCTCTTAGATTGTCTCAGATTAGATCTCAATTTCGAAATATTTGTCACACTACCAAAGTTCCTAACCTTTTAAGTCAACAAAACTATGATTATTCTTCTCAATATTCTAAAGAATTGCAAATAATCCCTTAACCTCTTAAGGTTAGATAGACCAATTCGGTCTTAGTGAATGTTAATCATCATCATCATCATCAACAATATTTATTCTAATAATAATTATTTTTAGTCATTAACTTTTTTTAGTTAATAATTTACATTTTAATATACATTTAGTTAATAATTTATAACTATATTTTAATGAATATAAATTTAAAAATTTTAAATAAAAATTTAATTTAAGAAAGAAAAGAATTTTTTTATTTAGATTAAAGTATGCACATTTTCACACTTAAGTAATAAGTATGAAAAGAGAGGGGGAATATAAATGTTGGATATGACAAGTGAAAACTGATATATGCAAGCACAATCTTATAATATACAATTATTTATTAATAATAAACTTTTTATTTTATTTTTAGTAAATATTATTTGTAGATTTTTAAAATAATGTTAGGAGGTCAGACTTATATAAAATATGAAAAAACATATAAAATATGATTTATATATAAAATATGAAAAAAACTTATAAAATATGATTTATATTAATGAAAAAAACACATACATAAGTTTTTTTTTCATTTTATTATAGAACTTAACAATGTTCATTCTTTTGTTAAAACTATGTAAAAAAATCTTTAAGTATTAGATTTAGGATTTCTTAAACATTCAGGGGTGTAGAGTTTAGATCTGTATATATTGAAGGTCGTCATATGAGATGGAGTCATTGTGAGTTGCAACAAAGCCACATTGAGTAGTGGTTGAGAAATGGTCTCCCAAGATTAAAGGACACATATCATCTTTTGCTTTTAGCCATGGATGTTTTGTTATTTTTTTTCTTAGTGAAGAAGAGCAGGATTCAATATTTTGATTTGGACCATATTTTATGGGATCCATGGGAATGTATCTATCCTCGTGGTCCCTAGAATTTAATCCATAAGAAGAAATTATTTCAACCTCGATGTGGGTTAGATTGTCTCATCTCCCTCTAATTTTCTAGGATGACTGCACTCTTAGGGAGATTGGAAGTAAATTGAGTAGATTCATTAACCGAACAGAACCAAAAGGAACTTTTTTTTCTTATGCAAGAATATGTGTGATGGCGGACTTGGAGAAGGGACTCTTAGAGGCTCTGCTAATCAACATTGATGGGTAGAGCCATTATCAGATCCTAGATTATGAACAAATTCCATTCAAGTGCAATATGTGTCATGTTTATGGACATTTTACCAAAAGTTGTCCAAAAACCCAGGAGGAGTATCCTTTGTCAAAGAAACAAACATGAATTCAAGACGGTCTCTAACAAGCATAGGAATTCTCAACGTAAGGAACCACCTCAGTCAATGACATCCCAAGAGGGTTTGCACACCTCAAGAAATAATCAATTTGAAGTTCTTTGAATCTAGAGGGTTTAGTAGATCCAAAAGACTGGGAGAAAGAATCTGAAAAGGAAGCAATTGAACCCAAATCCAATTCATCTCTCCCTAATAATGGAACAGATCTATCCCCCAAGGATCTTGAGACTAATACTCCAACAGAAAAGGAATCAAAATATGAAGAGGAGGAAGAAGAGGATGCAAAGGAAACAAAGAAAGAGGAGGCAAAGGAAATATAGGAGGAAGAAGAGGATGAGGAAAAAGAACTAGAACTAGCAGCGAGGGTTCACATTGAACCTTTTAAATCCTTTGTCAAAATCCCAAAGAAAACACCAAATCCCTCCCCTCCTTTCACAAGGGGAAGAAAATCCAACTGGTATCGAACGACTTATGAGGAAAAAAAGAATATCCTCTCAGTATATCAAACACTTATGGAATTTACTTTGTTCAAGGGAGGGACTACAACGAGCAAGTGATAGCTATGTTTTGTTCAGGAAGAAGAGGATGCAGAGGAAACAAAGGAAGATGAGGAAAAGGAAATATAGGAGTAAGAAGAGGATAAGGAAAAAGAACTAGAACTAGCAACGAGGGTTCACATTGAACCTTTTAAATCCTTTTTCGAAATCCCAAAGAAAACACCAAATCCCTCCCCTCCTTTCACAAGGGGAAGAAAATCCAATTGGTATCGAAGGACTTATGAGGAAGAAAAGAATATCCTCTCATTATATCAAACACTTATGGAATTTACTTTGTTCAAGGGAGGGACTACAACGGGCAAGTGATAGCTATGTTTTGTTTCTACACTTTCCTTTGTAATCAATTTGTAATAATCCACTCTTGTGTTCAAGGATTTAGCAAGAAAATCCCACGAAGGAAACTTTATCTTCTCTCTTCCCAGTTCCTTGAGAGGAGAAAGAAAAATCCAAAAAACTACAAGATCAACAAGATTCCCAATCAACACCTTTTGTACGCTTGTTGTTAGCTTTGCTACAACTTTTTTAATACAAATATTTCCCAATTTCAGTTAAAAAAAATGCTTTTGAAGATATTATCTTTTTTTTTTTTAATATGATATTCTTATAATTGTGAAAAAATACATGGATTAATGAATTCATTCTCGAATTTAAAATTAATAGCCATTGATAATAACCTTAAAGAGAAAAAGTTATGTGATATTAATGTTAAGGGATTTTCTACTTCTTATGACTCCAAATATCTTCGGAGGAGGTATGGTTAAAATTGCATGGCGATTGACTTGTGTGTGCTATTAAACTAAAGCACCTACCCGCTAGTGAGATTTTGATGATCAACATATCATTTTTGTTTTACTCATTGAGAAAAAGAATTATTGCAAGTTCAAATATAAGTGAACACAATAGTTCCTACTTTTATTAGGTCTCCATTGAAGGAATTGTATGTAACCTTTGAGGAACACTGAAATGTAGCATAACACTTAATGAATGTTGCAATTTCACACGACACTTGAATAATTTAGCATTGCAACATTATCCAAGTGTTGCAATGCATCATTGTGTATTTTTACTACATAACAATTGTAGGAACGATACATAACCTTTAAGGAACATAGTAATCTAGCATAACCCTTGAGGAATGTCACAATGTGAGAAAACTCTTGATGAGCATTCCAATCTAGCATAACCATTGAGGAATGTCATAAGGTGAGAAAACTCTTGATGAATGTCACGATGCAACAAAACCATTAAGAAATGTAGTAATTCGACAAAAGTCAACCAAGATGAACATCACATTGAAACATAACCATTGTGGAATGTTGTAATCCAACATAACCCTTGAGGAATCCCATAATGTAACCTAACCCTTGAATAATGTCGCAATGTGATGTAACCATTAAGGAACACAAAAAAATGACATAATTCAACCAAGATGAGCATCTTATTGTGTCATAACGATTCATGAACATCACAATCTAACATAACCCTTAAGGAACCTCACAATGCAACATAACCCTTGGTGAAAATATAAATGTGACATAGCCATTGAAGAACATAACAATTTGACATAGGTCAACCAACCAAAATCATGTCACATTGTGACATAATGTCACAATGTGACATTTTTTGAAACCAACCTCTTAATGTCACAATGTGACTTAATTTTGAATTCAACTTTCCTGATTTAGATTATATTAATAATGACATGAAGGCAGAGATATAACAAGGAAATGCACAGGGACATTGCAAGAAACAGAGTGATACAATTAAACTCATATTTTATTAATGATTGTCTGGAATACAAAATATTGTAAAATGCAAAGCACACAAGCTAGCTAGAATGGTGGTAGATTATCTCTGAAGAGAGAGATGTGTTGGCTATGCTCGTTCACAAGAAGTTTATTATAAAGAGGCCAAAAAATCCTTTTAACATAAATCATCAATGAGAAAACCCTAAACATCAAAAAACCTAACTCCAGAAGATGAAACACCCAAAAGTTTGTGGGCTCGGATGTGATTAGTTGATACGTCAACTTCTCGGGGGTGCAACTTTTGCATACGATATTTTTTGGGGGTGCTCGGTAGTCCGTCAGGAAGGTATATCCGAGAAGTACATATTCCACACATCCTAGCATCTGTCTGTGGCCACATGCTAAGCAATGTCGTTCCAAAAAACATTGTTTAGGGCCTCAAAATGACCTCGAATTTTTGGACCCGAAAAACTATAGAAAAATTGTCAAGATGTGGAACCATTCTGAATTAGTGGAACAGGGGGGTGACCACCAATATCCACCTGGATCTCTTTTAATGTCTCAATATGACATAATTTTGAATTCAACCTTTAAACCAAAGTCAACCATGTTCAACCATAATCAACATTCTCAACCATGGTCAACCATGGTCAACCATAGTCAAGCATGCTCAACTGTAGTCAAATCAACATAAGTCAATCAAGATGAATGATGCAATGATACATAATCATTGATAAACATTACAATCCAATGTAGCTATTCACAATGTGACATAACCATTAAGGAACATAACAATTTGACATAATTCAACCAAGATGAATGTCACAATGTGGCATAATGATTAAGGAATGTTACAATATGACTTAACCCTTGAAAATGTTGCAATGCAACATAAACATTAATGAATGTATCATTTTAACATAAGTAAACCAAGATGAACATTGCAATGTGACAACAATTTACGGGTGTTGCAATGTGACGCAACCCCTTGAGGAGGGTTTCAATGGGACAATAATTGAGGAACAATAATTGAGGAGGGTTTCAATGGGAAAATAACTCTTGATGAACATCTCACATAACCATTGAGGAATGTGGAAATTCGACATGATTCAACCAAGATGAATGTTGCAATGTTACATAACGATTCAAAAACGTCACAATTCAACATTACTCTTGTGGAACATCATACTACAATGTTTTTGAGTCATTATGATAGTTTATTGAAGCCAACCGCTTGGTGTTGCAATGTGACATAATTTTGAATTCAACCTCTTAATTTCACATTTGATATAATTTTGAACTTAACCTCTTAACGAAAGTCAACCATGCTCAACTATAGTCAACCATGGTCAAATTGACAAAAGGTAACCAAAATGAATGTTGTAATCAACTGTAACCATTGAGGAACATCAAAATCCAAAATCACCCTTAAGGAACATTTCAATGTGACGTAACCATTAAGGAAAATAAAAATTCAACATAAGTCAACAACAAAGTCAACCATGGTCAACCTTAGCGAAACATTGTAGTGTGATGTTCTTAAATTGTTATGTTAAAATTATGTCACATTGAAACATAATGTCACAATGTGACATTTTAT
>ML798410.1:102028-140509 GCA_009831015.1 Picea engelmannii
CTAGTAAATATTTTAGGTTTTGGGTTATTATACTTTCTGAGATATAGCCTATGGAAGATAGGTTTTTTACTCATTCTGAATTTAGTTTTAAAAGAGTCATCTTGGGATTTTCTCTATAATTTTTTTCTTGGAGGTTTCAGAAAGTGAAATTTTGTGGAGACTGTGAAAGACATGTCATAGTATAGGTGGAAACAATTCCGGGTTCTGTTTCTCTATACTTTTGGAGATATAGTCCATACAAGACAAAGATTGTGACTAATCATGAAATCAATTATCTTGGCATTTTCATTGTAATTTTTTTTCAATGAAATTTCAAACTCTGAAATATTTAAAAACACGATTTTGACACAGTGAAGTACATGTGGAAAAATTCTTATATTTTGAATTATATTTAATGATACGTTACTAGTGGAAGTTAGGGTTTTTGCACAATTTATTTTCTAGATATTTTAAGATATTTTTTCGTGGTTAGCAAGCTCATTTTTTATATCTTTTAGAGACCCGTTTTGACATCTTTAAATCACACAGGATCTGTCATTTAGCAGGTAAAACTGTGGTTGGGGAAGAATACACATGGTTTCACGTGGTTACTAGAAACACATGGTTTCATGTGGTTACTAGAAACACATCGTTTTACATGTTGGAAACCCCTGTAAACCTTGTTGGTACCCCTTTGAGTAGTACTACATTAGACAATACCTGTAGATGGAATCTTAATTCCATGTACCTTTGGGTAAATAGGAAGTCCCCTAGGTATACTTGAAACTAGACTTTGATAAGCTATTTGACTGTCTTGTTGAAATAATACATTGAGAACATCTCTCAGGGAGACCACTCTCTAGTACCTGGGTAGTCAAGTAGTACGACTAAGGGCATGGTTGAACCTCTTTAGTTAGTGCTATGAGATATTGGGCCAAATACTAATTTTGGACCCCACACATATATCAGAGAGCTATAGCACCTGGCAATCCCTTGTCCTTAGGACCCAATAACCTTTTTTCATGGCTCCAAAGAAAGATCTAAGACTTACTTCACCAAATAAACCTCCAGAAAGATCCTCCATTACTCATGAAGAAAATGACGAGATGAAAAACCATATATCCAAATTGGATAGTCAATTCAACAAATTGAATGATAAGTCAGTGAAAAAGGTTGATTTGATAAATACTCAAATAGAAATAGAAAGAAATGTGGAAGAATTGATGGAAAGGAAAATGAATGAAATTAAGGAAGAGATGAAAAGAATTATGGATGAAAATAAGGAAGAGATGAAAACCAATATGGAACAAATGGAAAATAATACTTTGGAATCCTTAAATGGGAGGTTCCCTAAAATTGATAAGGTTTTTGAAGGGACTTGTGAAAATAAAGTTAGAGTTCAGGCTGAGCAATTTTCCAATAATAAAAGTTTTCTAGGGTGATTTAACTCCAATAATGGAGTTACTTATGGATGGTCTCTAAAAGGAGTGAAACTCCATAAGGTTGAATTAAGGAAGTTTGATGGAACATAGGTTTTTATCTGAATGAACCAAATAGATCTATATTTTGAATTAGAAAATATTATGGATGATAAGCAAAGGATTCACATAACAACTTTGAACTTTGAGATAAAACCATATCAATAGTATCAATGGGTAGTTAAAAGGAATCTCCATCCTTATAATTATACTTGGGGTTTATTTACAAGAGAATTAGAAGCACAATATAGGAAAGTTTGGGAACATGACTACTTCAGGGAATTGACAAGAATCAAGCACTTAGGTGATATTGAAGATTATAATTCAAAATTTCAAGTGTTGGCCACAAGGGTGGATTACATAAGTGATGAAAATTAATTGGAATATTACATGGGTGGATTAAAATGAGACATTAAATAAAATATTTTCCTAAAACAAACTAGAGATATTATGGAAGCTATGCAATTTTCTTGTCATATTCAAGCAAAAAATAAGGCTACACACAAGTCTACCATTGAAGCATATGCAAGAAGAAAATATTATTTTTGGGTTCATAAGACAACTGTACCTCAACCAACAAGGTTGACATCTCAACAAATGGATAAAATAAGATAAAAGGACTATGTTTCAATTGTGACAACAAGTATACTAAGGGGCATAAATGCGGTGAGAAGAAATTATCCTACATAGACTATGAAGAGTAAAAAGATCAAGAATTGGAACCATCACAAGATCTAGATCTAGAATTTACTACTCCAACGATATATTGTCATGCATTGGTTAGCAACAGTAATCCAAAAACCCTCAAGATATAAGGATGCATCAAAAATAAAAATGTATCAATGTTGATTGATTCTAGTAGTACCCATAACTTCATCAATTACAAATTAGCAAAAGATCTCAATTGCTTTGTATTTCCAGCACTAGAGTTTCAAGTAATGATTACATATGGAGGTATCATAAATTGTTCTGGGAAGTGCCATAGTATTAAGCTCAATATGGGGGAGTATTATTTGGATAGTCCCATGATTTCCATCCAAATGGGTGGTGCTAATATTATATTAGGGGTCCAATGGTTATAATCATTGGGAATATTGCCCCACAATTTTCAATATCTTTTCATGATATTTTCCTCAGAAGGAAAGGAAATTGGGCTTAGAGGTATCCAAGGGAAACTCTCTAAGATGATAAGCTCTAATAACACGACAAAATTACTCAAAAAGGGACACTGTGGTGTAATTGCACAACTGTTCTCACTAGATCTTCAAACATATATATCCTATACTCCAGTGGATCTCCAAATAGTTATCAACAACCATTCCAAGGTATTTGGAGAGATTCCTAAGGGTCTTCCACATACACGAGATCATGACCATGTTATTAATTTGCAACCAGGAAGTGTACCACCTAACATTAGGCCTTGCAGGTATCCATATGCACAGAAGAGTGATATTGAACGTATGATCCAAGAAATTTTAGATGCAAGCATCATCCAACCTAGCCAAAGTTATTTCTGTTCACCAATAGTGATGGTTATGAAGAATGATGATTCATGGTGTATTTGTCTAGATTATAGACAAATTGATAAAATGACCATCAAAGATAAGTTCCCTATTTATTCCATTGATGAATTATTAGAGGAATTGTATGGATAATTTTTCTTTACAAAGTTGGATCTTTGTTTGGGATATCATCAAAATCAAAATGAGGCAAAAAGACATTCCCAAAATTGCCTTTAGAACACATGAAGGTCATTGTGAGTTTTTGGTGATTCCATTTGGACTTACTAATGCACCTTCAACATTTCGAATTTTGATAAATTCTGTTTTCAAACCCTTAAAAATTTGGTGTTAGTGTTTTTTGATGACATACTAATCTACAACAAGTCTTGGGAAGAGCATGTACAACATGTTGATAGAGTATTACAACTTTTGGAAGAGCAACAACTTTATGCAAAGCCTTCCAAGTGTGCCTTTGGGGTTCAAGAAGTGGAATATTTGGGTCATATTGTATTTCATGAAGGTGTAAAAGTGAACCCTAACAAAATTAAAGCTATGAGGGAATGGACAATTCCCAAAACCTTGAAGAAACTTGGAGGATTCTTAGGATTGACAGGCTATTACCACAAGTTTGTCAAGCACTATGGTCAAATAGAGGCAACTCTAACAACATTATTAAAGAATGGGGCATTTTCTTGGATTCAAGAAGCAACCAAATCTTTTGAAAAACTTAAAGAGGCTATGTGTACAACTCATGTCTTGGCCACACCTGATTTCACAAAAACATTTATTGTGGAGTGTGATGCCTCAGGTCACAACATTGGTGCATTTTTAATGAAATAAGAAAGGCCCCTTGCCTTTGAAAGTATCCAACTAAAAGAAAAAACTTACTCAAACCCATTTATGAAAAATAAATGTCGTCCATACTACATGCAGTGAAGAAATGGTGCCCTTACCTAATAGGAAGAAACTTCAAAGTAAAAATAGATCATAATAGTTTGAAGTAATTCTTGGAGCAACGATTATCTTCAGAAGAGAAACAAAAATGAGTTACAAATATGCCAGGTTATGAATTTGAAATTATCTACAATAAATGAAAACATAATATTGTGGCAGATGCACTTTCAAGGAAAGAAGAAGAAACAGAGTGTTCACTATGTGCTATTTCTATTTTGCAATCTGATTGGGTGGAATAAGTGAGGATAGAATGGAAGAAATATGAAAAGGTATGAAAGATCATTCAATAATTATAAGAGGACCCCAATGCATTCGATGAATTTGTATGGAATATGATTTTCTATGGTATCATTGACGAGTCTCTCATATGGCATGTCTTGAACCATCCACGACCCATCTTTTATCTACTTTAAACCCTACAAAACCCATCTTTATCTTCCTTTGAAACACTTTTGGCTACGAAATGGTTACCCGATATTAATTGGCTCATTAGATATAATTAGATTGTTTTTAGTTGTTTTTTTCTCTATAATCATGGTCATATGTTATATTTTGCTGCTAAGACTTTGCTATGATTTGAATTTCTTGTCATGTGCTAAGATATGAATGAGTGTAGGTTTTCTTTCAAGGAATGAAATAATTTCCATCTTTCCAATGGTTGGAATGACACATTGAAACAACTCATACATCGAGTTAAGGAAGGGACATGTGAAGCTCATAATTTGAATTGATCCCTGGAATATCTGAGATTAATTTTTAGAAAGAACTCAACTATCTACCAACTCCATGAAGATCATGGGCGTTTGTTGAAGACACTACATGGATCATCTTATTCCTTATTCGTCGATCCTTGCATCCAACACCACGTGGGAGATGTGGGCATGCCCTAAATTCGTATTTTGGATCAATTGCAACCAGATTTCATCCCCTTGTGACTTGGAGTGTGAATTGGTAGTTGATCAGACTCTTCCTCTTATCCAATTCAATGGGGAATATGGGAATCACGCTTTATGTGTTTGATGACATTTTTATACTTAGTTTAGAGTTTGTTTTCTTATTCCTAAAATATAATGAGTCATTCTTCTAATATTGTAAGGAGAATTACTCCATAGCTAGTGGAGAGATACAATGTAAAAGATTGGGGATTTCTTAAATAAATAATAGAACGCTTAGTCCTATGCAACATTTGTTGGTTACTTCGAATATTTTAAGTTCTGATTTAAGTTGTGGGTGTTATAGTAATACATCCCAACTCCTTGCTCTCTAGAGGGGGCCCACTCTAGAGAACGTGAGTTGTGGATCTATAGATAGTTGTCTTTGATGTATATAAATTTTATTTATTTTATCATCTAGTTTTACTTTGTTGTTGTTCCATTTTATTTACAAGTTGTGTACTTGTAGGTTACTTCTGTAGGTCACATGTTCTTTTTAATTCCTATAGCCTAAAATCTTTTATATGTTCTCTTTTACATTTACTTGTTAATTCAAGATCAAATGCGAAGTTTAGATCTATGCATGATGATGAATGATAATAACAATGGTCAAATAGAGCATGGTAACAATATGCATTACCTCGCAGTGCCAAGGACTACTTGAACTATCACAATCATTCATTCTAATTCAAGTGTGTTTACTTTTCCACAAATGTGGTGTGTTTGATTTTCCACAATGTCATTTCATTTCCTAAATAACAATGTCATTTCACGATCAAATGCAAAGTTTAGATCTATGTGTGATGATAAATGATATTATAAATGGTCAAACAGAGCATGGTAACATTATGCATTACCTCGTAGTGCCAAGGACTAGAACGATCACAATCATTCATGCTAATTCAAGTGTGCTTACTTTTCCACAAGTGTGGTATGTTTGATTTTCCACAACGTCATTTCATTTCCTAGATAGTAATGCAATTTCCTTCGTGTAGAAGCATATTAGGAAACTAGTGCAAGCTAATAATTTATAGCCCACACACACATTGCGCGACATCTCACAAGTACATTGGAAACCTGGTTGATAAGATAAATGCATGAGTGTTCCTAGTTAAATGAAATATGTACATAGAAACACTGTCAATCATGATCACCTATATTTATGTAAGAATTCCCAACTCAAACAGAAGGTCCTTTGGGATTGCACACTTCTCCTATAGGAGGTCATTCAAGGTTCTTGAAAACTTACCACGTGATCAAGAATGATTTTTTATGGGAATGTATTAAAACTGATGTTCAAAAGTTTGTGTCTAAATGTGTGGTTTGACAACATAATAAGAGAGAGACAATCAAGACGCCAGGTCTCCTACAACCATTAGCTATACCAAGTCAATGTTGGGAAGAAGTGTCAATGGATTTTATTATAGGTTTACCCAAATTTGAAGGAAATATTGTCATCATGGTAGTAGTGGATTGATTGACAAAGTATGCCCATTTTTCTCTCTTTTTCATGTTTTTAAAGAAAGTATGGTAGATGCAACATTCATGGAAATAATTCAAAAGCTACATGGAGTCCCCAAGATTATTGTAAGTAACAAAGATCCAATTTTCATTGGAAATTTTTGGACTGAATTATTTTCTTGTTTGGGTACTCAATTGGCTCACATATCATCTTACCATCCTCAATCCAATGGAAAAACTAAGATTGTGAATAAATTTCTAGAAGGATATCTTCATTGGTTTGCATATGATAAGCAAACATAATGGGTCAAGTGGTTTCCCTTGGTAGAATGGTGGTACAACAAATCCTTCCATACTTCATCAAAAGTGTCCCCATTTCTGACACTTTATGGATATCATCCTCCATACATCACATCGCCCTTGAAATGGACTACAAAGGTTCAGGCAGTGGAGGACCACATAGGTCACCAACAAGAAGTTCTCATACTATTGAAGGACAACTTGGTTATGATGCAAAATATGATGAAACAACAAGTATATTTTAGGAATTTGAAGTGGGGGATTGAGTATATTTTAGGATAAAACCATATAAAAAATTGTCCCTCAAGCAGCAAAAGAAGGACAATAAATTAGCACCCAAATATTATGGGCCCTATAAGGTATTGCAAAGGATTGGAAGTATGACTTACAAATTGGAGTTGTTGTTGTCTTCACATATAAATCCAGTCTTCCATGTTTCTTGCTTAAAGAAGGTAATTGGTGACAAGACCCTAGTCCAAAATATTTTACCAAAGATTAATGAAGAAGTAAAAATCATACTAGAACCCGAAACAATCCTTGAAACAAGGATTAAGTGACTATGAAACTGAGCAATTACTGGGTACCTCGTAAAATAGAAGAACATACTAGTGAAAGAGGCAACATGGGAACATGAGTTATTCATGCAGAAATACTCGCGGTTAGTTAATTGTTAAGGATAACACTTGTTTGAAGAGGAGAGTCATGTTAATCCCTAGACAAAGCCCCATGCTAAGTATACAACCCCTTATTAAAACCTAGATATTGAATTATTACATTTCTAGTGTTATATTTATGTAGGCTAGAACCTTTCAATGTACCCTTTCATTATAATTGTACCCTTTGTCTTCTATATATATACCAAGGAGACCTAGTCTTTAGATAATCTCATTTAGTCTTCTAAATTGGACATATTGTAAAAGAAGGTTTCCCCCTCGAAGTGGACTATACTCATTGACTTTTTATCATTTTAAAGGCATTTGATCATAGCAATTACCTATCCAATTTGGTGATGGAGTCAAGATAAACAATCAAAAGGGTTCAAATGGTAGGTAAGGAAACATAGTTACATTGTTATAAACATGCTTTAACCACATGGATCTATTTCAACATACAGAAAATTAAACGCAGGCCCTTCCATAGATGCTCCTCACAACAAGTACAAAATCAACCAAATGATAAGGTGCAACCATGAATAATTAAAGGGAAAACACATATAAAACCATAAATGAAGTAGACAAGAATAGGAAGCCTTGTTTATATAACATAAAACCAAAAACACATCCTACTTCAAGTGTGATTTCAGTGAAAGATCGAGAGAGCCTAAATGTGCCACACTTAACCTTCAACCAAGTGTCTTTGCCCAAATGTCTCAACCTAGTGTCTTTGCCCAAATGTCTCAAGGGTAGAACATGCATCCAAATATGTGGAATGTACCTAGAATAATGTGTAATACCCCATAAAATCACTTTAATATGTTTCAAATGGTTTCTTGCATAAAATTTCGCTCCTACAAGGGTAGACTTGTGAGCAAGCAACCAATGTGCTCCCTTAAAGTGGAGTTTCAATTGTCATCAAGTGACCTCCTTTGAATGAACAAGTTATTTCATTGTTGGATGGCCTCATCCAATCTAGAATAATTGGGAAATTTTTGTGTTTGTGAAGTGTTTGAAAAAATGCCTCAAGGAGAATAAATGGGAGAGTATTCTTGAAGCTAACAATTGTTGGAATGATGGCTCATTTCCAAAATTGGATTCCCGTTAGAGTATACAAAGTCACAATTTATATAATTTATGGTTTGTAGAGTTCAGTTACATAGAAAATTAGGTAAATTTTTGGAATATAGAGTTAACTATATGAAATAAGGAAATAAAATGTAGTTTGCAGATGATTTGTTTGATAAACTTTCCCCGAGGAAGAAGGGTACAAAGTGTGCAATTGAGTAATTCATGGTTTTGCATCGTCCAAATGGTGTTTTTGACAAATTTATATGTTGGTTGAGAGGCATTGTTGAAGAAAATTGTAATTATAGAGTTTGGCTTTGTATAAAAATTAGATAAAAATTACGAAATTGGTGAAATTTCCCAATTTGGATGAGGTGCAAAAAGTTGGTCATACCAAAATTTGAAGTGGAGGAGCCACATGGAGTTTGAGGCATAGGTGCTTGGCATGGAGGATGTGAGTTAGAGGAACCATGGAGGCCAGTAGGGTGACATGGAAATTTCAAAGACTGACATGTGGACCCTAGTGCTACATCAACATACACATGTCATGCCGGAACAAAAAGATGACATGTCAACAAGGATGCCTCATCAGCGATGCAACATCAACATGAGGTAACATATATATATATATATATATATATAATAAAAACAAAAATAAAAATAATAATTTTTTTTGTGTGTGTGCATGCAAATGAATGTGGAGAAAACAAAATCTGAATAGAAGTGGCAACTTTAGAGAGCCATAACTTTTATCTCAAAAATCCAAATTAAACATGATTATAGCCATTGGAAAGATAATTTAGAGGAGAACATGTTAGAAGGTTTGAGTGCTCAAACCATGCATATGATTATGTAAAAAAATTGTAGGAATAGATCTTCTAGATTTGATTGGACAATGCAATTGTCAATATGCATATCTCCAAAGTAAGATAAACTTGGGAACAAAGTTGTATGCTAGATATAAGAGTGTACTAGAGGTGAAATTAAATAAGGATGATTGTATGAATATCATAATGGTGCTTGCACAATGGATTGGAGGCATAGTTGGATGGATAAAATCATAGTAGTCTAAGGTGCATATTAGCTAACAAGTTGAATAATTGGATCAATTATAATGGCTAAGGATTGATTGGAATCATAGAAGCACTCTTGATATGCAAGGATATTTAGGTTTAGACTAGTATAGCAATGACTGATGGTGGAGGTCCTTGCAAATTCAAGTCTAGGTTAATCAGGAAGAAAGAAGGGATTGAAAATGTTTGATGGTGCCTTAGCCAGAACACATGTAATGCATTGATTCAGATTAGCATATGTAGGTTGGTATACATAGAAGAGCTATGTGTGGTGTTAGTTAGTGTGATTGGTTATTGTATACAACATAGTAATATTGAAATTTATAAGGATTTTATAAGTTACCAGCAAACAAAAATGACATTATTATGCATAAGAAGGATCCAAGTCCTTAACCTCTGCAGG
This sequence comes from Picea engelmannii, assembly GCA_009831015.1. Lineage (NCBI taxonomy): Eukaryota > Viridiplantae > Streptophyta > Pinopsida > Pinales > Pinaceae > Picea > Picea engelmannii. The sequence continues at coordinate 111,832 of ML798410.1, forward strand.
TAAGTAAAGGCAACTTATTAGTGAAATATTTCATATCATGATTGCAGAAGAGGAGGCCATGGAAAGCTGGGATGATAAAGGAGAATTTTCAAGGGAAGAATATGCATGTGAAGTAATGGATGAACCATGTGATAGTTGAATCATCTTCGTGGTAAGTTTTATGTATGCTTGGAAGTGTTGCAAGTTATAAACCAACAAATTATGTGTAAAGAAGGTGAAGCAAATAATGAAATTATACTCAATTTGGAAGTTGCTAATGGAGAAATAAAGTACTCCATTGAGTGGGTTGTCTTGGTGGAAAAAAAGTGAACTTCATAGAGAACTCTCCATGGAAATGAAAATGAAGAAAACTTCATTATTGGATAAAGATTATAGATAGCTAGAGATGAGAGTATGAGATACCATATGATGGAGGTTCAATTGTTGGTGGATGTTGTAACATTAAGAAGATTATTCCAACAATAAATAAGAAGTGTCAGAATAAGATGAAGATGAAGAATCTCTAGTGCTCGGTGTACAAGGTCAACAAATCAAAGCAGCACATAAAAATTGTAGTTACTTCTAGATTAGAAGTATAAAGAAGGCACATGAAATAAGAAGTTAATTTATGTTTGGTATTGGCTGCAAAGTAAAACGGACTTGAAATGAATCCCTATGAAGCTAAAGTGATATAATTTCAACATTATGGTGTGCTAGAAATGTTGAAAAAGGAATTTAATGTTGGGACAAGATTGATCAAGGAAATGATTTAGTGAATGAAGCTTATATTTCTATTATGGGATGAAAATGAGGAAATAACAAATTGAGATTGGCTAGAATTTTTTTAGGAAAGGAAGCAATGATGCACTAGAGATAAAATTGGAAAGACAACTCAAAACAAAAGAAAAGGATTGTTTCCATAGTAAAATGAGACACGAGGGAAACCCAAGAAAACTAAGGAGATTACCTAAGACAACAAAATATGTTTCCCAACACAATATAGGAAGTTGCAACAATGTTATAGAAAGCTATAGGACATTGAGGAATTTTTTTTAGCAACAAATTGTGAACATGGATAGCAAGGAAGACCTATTAATGAGGGGGATTTTCTCACCCTAAATTTTCTTCTGTTGATATAAGTAGAGTTGTATGTTTATAACAATAAAAATTATAAATATTGTCTCATGTCGTCAGTTGCTACTTAATGGGAAAATCAAAGCTAATGATCCACTATGTGATGAGCATACATGCCATGAATTGGATTGGTTATGTTGTGTAGAATCCATGCCATGCACATGAATTGGAAGGGAAAATTAACTTACTTTTCTCTTTCTATTCTTTTTATATTTATTTGAGTTTTTAAGGCATGAGAATGCTAGAAATAAAAGAGAATAAATAGTTGGAATGAATATGCACTAGTGGGCATGTTGAGAAATAATGCATGGTGCATATATATACATATATATTTCAAGTTACAAATCCCATGGAAAATCCCCGAGTAATTCCCCTCATTTTGAGGATGGTACCTAGGGTAATCCCTAGAATCTTCGGGGCACAAGGCTAGTCAACAATAGGGCTTGAAGCCATTGCAACAATATACTCATTATGAGCTCAACATGTCACTTGCAATAATTGAACCTAAGTGGGGAGAATAACAATCATTCCTCCCAACCACTCGAGCTAAACTCAATTGACGATGCATGGTGCATATATGATAATAGTGCATATAGATATTGGTTAAGATCAATATGTTGTTTACATATGCCTCGAGTATGGCATGCTGATTGTAATTATGTAACTAGAATTGGTGATACATGGTTGAAGATGTTAATGATATTGTTGCATATGACATCTAGCCTTATAAAAAAGGACAAGGATTTAAAAAAGATGATCAAGAGGTTGGTGAAAGGATTATGTGAGCCTCCATAAGAAATCAATTGACCAGGTAACGTCAGAGATGAGGATGGTAGCCATGGAGGTATGGATTTAATATGCTTATGTTGCACAGATACCGAAGGGAATTTATGTAAGAATTCCTTTAGTCAAAATTTGATATCATAAATTGATATCTTTGTGTGATTTGAATGCATTTATATATATGATATTCCACATGGTGTGGTAAATCAAGAATCCTTAGGCCTACAAAATTTGTTTAATATTTTAAATGCATTCATATGGGATAAAATGATATGTCATGTGTGCTAGTTATGAACTAATAATCAAGTCAATTGGGGACTTATGATCTTGTTGTGAGATTAGAATACCATGTGAGATTGTCATGTGCGAGTCCATAGTGATGTTGGATATGGATAAGCTATAACATTGTACAAGTGTCCAATGGTCTCCCTACTTGTGTTGGTATCCTAGATTGTAACCTTCTTTCCAAGACTACGAACACCTTTAGAGGGGAAGGGTTTCTTGAGGTATTGCAAAGTAGAGAAAGGAAATTCCTTCTAGTAAGCTTGAGGGGATGTTTAGCAGAGAAACGGTATATTCTTGGTGTTATGTTGGGATAAAGAGGAAGCTTTCTAGATGGTCGAGTAAGTATTGTGGAGGTGGTTGGATGATGTGTCAAATCATCAGTTAGGCCTTCCAAGTCATCGTGGTGGAATACATGACATATGAATATGGTATTCATAATCAATGCAATGATGCATTGAGTATATGTGCATGAATAAATTATGTAAGTGTGCAAGTTGTGGTTATGCACACATACAAGCTGGCATATATGATTGAATGCATTGTGTGAATACATGCTTCTGTTATGTTTCATTGCAATTAATATGATTATAGTTGAAATGGTGGAATTATGGATAAATTCATGAGTTTTGAGATTATTTCAGGGATTTTTGTGATGTTTAAATGAAATAATGGTATGCCAGAGTAGTCATATTTGGATGGACTACATGAAAGCTATATTAGGAGAATAAATTTATGGAAAATGACGATTTTTGAAAGATGGAAACACCTGAAAGAAGGTTGTTGTGATGACACTAGAACCCTGTGATTTCCGCAAGTTATTAACTGATTAGAAGTTGCCAGTGGATACCTAGTAGTAAGTTGGTGCTCTTCTTACACATCAAAACCTTGGCAAGATGGATCACTTGAGGGACTGTTTAGTAATAAGGCGATGTTTGAACATAGAAGGGTGAGTACGGGAAGGAAGAGGAAAATTAAATGAATATGGTGTGAGAGATTCATGTGACATGATGGCTAGAGTTAAGGAGGGTGTGTTAGAAAAGACAGAGAATAAATTTTTCCTGTGGAAGCCTTGTGAAGAAAATAATATAACTTTTTCATTACAAATATAATAGGAATATCTTCTGAAGCTACTCAAACTTCAACACTCCCTCTTAGCAAGGAAGGTATTCTTCAGGCACGATCATCACGACTGTTTCTGTACTTTTGTATACACGATCATTGACTTGTTGACTTCCACGAATCTATACCAAAGAAGTTTTGTAACCACGCCATGATCCAAGGTCTTCAACAACATCACGTCTTCAACTCACCAATTCACACATAATCTGGTATTTGGTTCGTAAGAACTAGTAACTAGGCATACCAGACTTTTGTCGCAGCTCACTGGAGTAACCTCTGCATACCAGGATTTTTTTGAAGCTCACTGGAGTAGCAATAAGACAAGGCGTACCAGAATTTTTTTGAATCTCACTGGATTAGCCTCTACGTACCAGACGTTTACTGAAGCTCACTGGAGTAGAAGTATCACCAGGCATACCAGAATTTTTTCGAAGCTCACTGGATTAGCCTCTGTGTACCAGAATTTTTCTGAAGCTCACTCGAGTAGCAATAACACTTAGTGCCAACCCTTTTTCATGTTGGATGAGTCCCACTTCTCAATGCTAGTCCTTTTTCATACTGGATGAGAACATTCAGTGCCAACCCTTTTTCATGTTGGATGAATCACACTTCTCAGTGCCAATCCTTTTTCGTATTGGATGAGAACATTTAGTGCCAACCCTTTTTCATGTTGGATGAATCACACTTCTCAGTGCCATCCATTTTTCAAGATGGATGAGAACACTCCCTTTGAAGAGGAATCGCATGCTTCCTTGGCAATGTATCAACACTCACCACTCCCTTTACTAGGGATGTCCTTCTGGACCACACCAAGCTTGTCTCTGAAGTATACAAACTTCACTCTCAACATAGGTTTGGTAAACACATCTGCTACCTGCTCATCAGTAGCAACATACTGGAGATTTACTTCTCCTCTTTGTACCATATATCTAATATAATGGTACTTGATCTCGATGTGCTTGGACTTGTCATGGAACAATGGGTTCTCTGAMAACTTCAGACAACTCTGGTTGTCACACCAAATACAAGTCACCTCTAACTCGAGATCAAACAAACTAGCAAGTAATTTTCGAAGCCACACTGCTTCACTACATGTTGAACATGCTACTATGTACTATGCCTCAGYTGTACTAAGTGCCATACTACTCTTCTTCCTACTAAATCATGAGATCATAGTTGATCCCAAACCGAAGCAACATCCAKATGTACTCTTCTAGTCCTCAACACTACCGRCCCAATCTGAATCAGTAAATCCTTGAAGGATTATCTCACAATCTGAGGCATACCTGAGACCATAATCGATTGTACCCTTAAGGTACYTCATCACATGTTTTGTCGTAATCAAGTGAACACGTCTCAACTCAACCATATACTGACTCAAGGTGTTCACCGCAAAACATAAATCTGGTCTCGTGTTCGTTAAGTACATTAATGAACCAATAATCTGTCTATACATGGTGGCATCCACTTTCTTTGAAGATGTATCACACAAGAATTTCATATTTTTCACAATGGGTGTAAGCATGGTATTACAGTCCATCATTCCGAATCTCTTCAGAATCTCCACTGCATATTTTCCTTGGTTGAAGAAAATCTCACACAGTCTCTTCCATAACTCCAAACCTAATAAATAGTGCATCATACCTAGGTCTTTCATCTCAAACTCAACAACAAGCTCCCTCTTGCTTTCATTGATGAGCTTCTCAACACCTGTGAGGAATAGGTCATCCACGTACAAGAGAAATATCATTGGTCCTCCATTCACAACCTTGAAGTAGAGGTTGGAATCTACTTTACTCTTGGTAAATCCCAAGCTCATCAGGAAACTATCGATCCTTTTGTACCATGCTCGGGGTGCTTTCTTTAACCCATACAAGGATTTCTTCAATCAACACACATGTGTCTTACTATCATGTGTCTCAAATCCTTGTGGCTCCTCTACATACACGTCTTCTATTACACCATTTAGAAAATTTGTCTTCACGTCCATCTGGTGTACCTTCCACTTCATCTTGGTTGCTAGCGCAAGAATGGTTCTGATTGAAGTGTATCTTGCCACAGGGGAAAACATCTCCTCATAATTGATTCCTTCCTTTTGGGAGAAGCCACATGCTACGAACCTTGCCTTTTATTTATCAATACTTCCATCTGTTGAATGATGTGTTTTGTAAATCCACTTGGAACTTACAACTATCTTGTATTTCGGTCTAGGAACCACATCCCAAACATCATTCTTTACTATGGACTGATATTCTTCAACCATGGCATCCTTCCATTCTTTCTTTCCTGCAGCCTCTTCATAACAAGTAGGCTCAACATCATTAATGTCACTCAACAATGCCACGTAACTGGAGTATGGTTTTGGTCTCTTTCTTTCTCTGAAGGTTCCATCTGGGGCACCATACTTTTCTACGTCCTGAATGATTTCATGAGCCCGAGATGGTCTTCTTTTCCTAGTCTTCTCTTGAGGGGCATCCTCAAGTCTTCGTGGTTCCACTATGTCATGATATTCTTGATCACACTCTGGTTGTACAATATCTTTGTCTCCCTCTGCATCTACAATCCTGGGATCTATAGGCTCCTCTTCATGGATCTCATCTGGACAATTTTGTCTTGACCTATTGAAAGTTGCATCTTCATCAAAGGTAACATCTCTTCTAGTCTCAATATGACAACGATCAAGGATGTAAACTCTATACGCCTTTGATGTCTCACTGTATCCAACAAATATACCCTTCTTTCTTGAAGGGTCTAGCTTCGATCTCTTGTCCCCTGGGACATTCACATAAGAGGGAAAACCGAATATCCTCAAGTGGTTGACTTATGGATTTTCACCTGTCAACATCTCTTATAGAATCTTGTTCCCAAGTACACGGTGGGGACTTATGTTTTGTACATACACGAAAGTTTTAGTAGCTTCTACCCATAGATGCATCAGAAGGTCTTGGTCATGAATCATGGATTTCATTGCTTCCATGATAGTACGATTCTTCCTTTCTGTCACACCATTCTATTGAGGATTGTAGGGAGTAGAGAGCTCCCTCTTAATCCAAACTTCCTTACATAATGCTTTGAATTCATCTGATGTGAATTCTCCTCCATTATCTGATCTTAGTATTTTGATTTTATTTTTCGATAGATTTTCAACAAGAGCCTTGAACTCTTTGAACTTGTTGAACACTTCATTCTTAGCTTTCAAAAAATAAATCCAAGTTTTACGTGAGTAATCATCAATAAAAGAAACATAATCAACATTACTGCTAAGGGAGGCAGTTGACATAGGTCCACACACATCTGAGTGTATGATGTCCAACAGTCCTTTGGCCTTGTTATCGCTGCTTGGAAACATGTTCTTCATGTTCTTGACTTGTGTGCATCCCTTGCATATGACTTCATGGTCCACTTGGATATCAAAGAAACCTGTCACCATATTGCTCACGATCGGTAATGCCTTGTAATGTATGCGATCAAACCTTCTATGCCATAGCTCACTTGGAGTGACAGTACTATGTACTAATTCAGATACTGAGTGTCCCTTCAACTTGTATAATCCTTCTTCTTGGACACCAATCACTATGGAATCATCAATAGATTTTCCTTTTGGCCACGTAAGTACTTCACCATCAATAAATGCAACTCTAAATCCTTTCTCATCTAAAGTTGAGATATAAATGAGATTTTTCTTCAAACCAGGTACAAACAAAACATCCTTTATCTTCAAGGGTTTTCCAGATTCTAGCTTGTAGGTTGCTTCTCCTACACCTTTGATGGGATATTGATAGTCATCACCAAGCTTCACCTTGTGAGGTGAATATTTCTCAACTAGCTCTGAGAGAGACTCCTTGAAACCGGTCATGTTCTTAGAAGCACCACTATCAATAATCCATGTGTCACGTCTGTGAGTGACTGTACTTGTAAGAGATGAGATCAATACGTATTCTTCACTTGTGTCTTCTTCTCTTAATTTATCATGATCATCTTCTATGGGATGAGCATGATGTTTTCCATACTTTCCTTTTCTGACCTTATCTTTAGACTGGAGACAATGTATAGCAATGTGTCCCATCTTTTGACAGATGAAGCATCTATAATTTGAGAAATCCTTCTTAAACTTCTGTAACTTCTGAGGTTCGTGGGGTTTCTTGTGTGAGTGTACTTCTTTATTTCTCTTTCCTTTTCTAGCAAGAGATGCTAGGGCTTGATTTTATTCTTCTCCTATTTTCTCTTCTCTTTCCACCAACCTTGCTTCTTCCTAAGTGCAATCCTCCCATAGTCTACTGAATTTCGTTAGACTTCTTCTTGACAAATTCCTTGGAGAATGATTCCCAAGATCTGGGTAGACCATTCATGGTGGTCATCACTAACTCAGATTCTTCGATTGTATCTCCAATGTATTCAAGTTGCTCCTTGATCTGAGATACCCTTACGATGTATGATTGAATGTATTCTGAACTTTGCATCTTCACACCCTTGAGTTGTGTCCTCAAGGTCATCTTCTGATTGATATTCTTTCCTTCAAACAATCGGGATAGGGAATCGAACATCTGCTTGGGAGTTGTTAGTGACGATACGTGAGGGATCAAATGGTCCTTTATAGAATCGACAATAATTCTCTTTGCCCTCACCATATCCTTATTATGCTTATCTTTGGCTTCATCTCCCTCTGGCTTTGGAACTTCTTCCTTCATGAGATTTTCCAAGTCATTTTCTTCAAGAATGAGCATTACTCTGTACTTCCATGCTCGAAAGTTATCATCTCCTTCAAGCCTCTCATTACGATTGGTGATAGGTGCCATCCCGCCCTTGACCAGAGATATAAACGTTTTCAAAGAACAAGATTTTATAAGCTTACCAGAGAGTAGCTGCCAAGACATCTAGGGTTTTTATGAGAAAACCCTAAATTTTAAAAACTTTAAATTTTTTACTTTTGCTCTAAGGGAAAGATGCGCTCTCCTAAGGTGAGTTCACTGATGGTCTTGGATTGATTAAAATCCTCTTGAAAATGTGTGATGTCACCTTCTAGGGTTTTGCAGTTGCAGCGGTTTCTGCAGTTGCAGTAGCTTCTATTTACTTTGCAAATGACTTCTTTCAGGCTTGCTCTGATACCATTTAAAATTCTCTTATAGCAGTTAAGATGTTATGTGTTCTTTAACTTTAAAGCATTAAAACAATAACCATAACAATAAGGATCACTGAAAGAAAGACATCCACGACATTACACAATATTTATCCTGGGAAACCCTCACGGGGAAGAAAACCCAACAAAAATTCTTTAGTATAGATTCTTCAGCAAGTACAATATCTCTACAGGAGAGATATCACCATAATAGAAGCTGAACCAAAAAACCTAGGCCATAACAGAGTAGCGTACCACTTGACCAAGATAGGTCACTAAGACATCTTTTCCTTGCCACTTGTTATCCTCCTCAAACTTGCACACTGTAGAGATAAAGAGCTTGTGTTGTGTGTTGTTCCAAATGAGGTGCCTAGCCTCCTTATAAATACACATTGGAATTCCCCCTCAATTAATCTAGGGCTGAATTGACAATTTACCCTTATAATTTACAATTGACTTGTCTAGGCACAATAGGGATGACTTTTACAAAGGCACAATAAGGCCAAATATAATAACAATGTCTTTTAGGGTTTTTTCATTACAAATATAATGGGAATATCTTTTGAAGCCACTCAAACTTCAACATGGGGGAGGTACATGGGTCTCCATAAAGATATGTGGCCCCTTCATGCCATGCAAACTTATGTTGTAACTTTTTACCATGCAAGCATATTGTGGGGATTTTGAACTATCTTCCAGTTCAAGGTTTTGAGGGGGATTCTAAATGTTTTGGGTTCCATTTGAATTAATAGAGATCTTGATTTATCAAAAGTTTGAATTATCGTGTGTACTATCATTCATTTGATGGAAATAAAGAGACTTATCCCTGAGTGAACTACCATGAGCTCACTGCAATCAAATTATGGAAAGATGCAACCACAAATTATGAGATAATTTTGGTTGTATGGATGATAATCGTTGTCATTGAGAAAACATATACAGTTGATAATTTTTGGATTCCCCAAAATCATATTTCCTAGATAACCTAAGTTGGAGCCCTAAAGAGAAGTGGGTAGCCTTACGTATTGATCATAGAAGGGGATCACATTTCTTGGGTTTTGCAAGATGATGGGAAGAGGGTTGTGTATTGGAATCTTTGTAAGTGTAAATATTGATTGTGAACCTAGGAAGTGGGTTGTGAGAAGATATTTAGAGTCATCCATAAGAAGAGTTTTCCCTTGTGGATTCATAGCCTCAACTCGAGGGTGGGCTCTGATGTAGAGAGAATTGGTGAAACATGGAGCCTATGGTTGGTTGTAACTTCCTTCTTCTATATCCAATTGGTGTATTATTTGAGTATACTTGCCTGTGTTATGAAATGCAACGTTATTGTTGTTTTTGTTTCGTATGGTATTATTTCTAGTTTGTGTAGTTTTGTACTTATGATTTTAATTTGCACATTCACCACTGAAATTTTTATAAAGTTGCATGCACATATTAAGTTTGAAATTGATGGTTAAAGGTTGTTGTAGCTTTCCTTCCATTGTTTAAATCTACAACTAGTCCATATAATCAATTTTGGTATCAGAGACAAGAATTTGGTGTGAATTTGGTGGTTTCAAGAAATACCCCATATCCTCAACAGAGTACAGAGAATATTCAAAATGTTACAAAAACAAAGCCTTTTCAATAAATATGTCATGATAATATTGGCACTACAAAATGTGTAAAAAGTCAGAAAAACATTTACCAACCAGTTCAAACAATCTGTTGAATTAAGCAAATCTAGCTAAAGCAACCCTAATTCTATGCAAAATAGACGAAGTAAAATTTGACTATGAGAAATATAGATCATCTGTGTCCAACCAATCAAGGTTCTTATGATTTACTCATTATCTAAGAGCATTAATATTTTCCTTTGTAGCTACATAACGCTCCCTAAGCTATACAACCGACATAGCTCGATAAATAATTGTAATAGAAGAGAAATAAACTTGGTATAACTGACGAAGAGAGGTAAAGTCCAAACAAGACTAACCCATCAATAAGAATTATGATGTAGGTAAGGGCAGTGACACATGGAAATAAAACACTTACCATTTACTATCACCGACATTTCCCTAAATCAACTTTATATGTTGACTAGATCACGATGAAAATTCAGAAGGCTATGCACAACATGAGGAAATAATTTTGGCCTAATAACCAATATATATATATATATATATATATATATATATATATATATATATATATATATATATATATATATATATATATAATATGTTCTAAATATAGTTTTATGGGATAGGTTGAGTGATTAAATACTTTGAGTTTCATGTAAAAACACTTACTTTGAGTTTCGTGCAAAAAAACCTTATTGACAAAATTGGAATAGAGGGGTTTGTTCTACTAAAGAAACCATTCCAAAAATGAGAATGAGATTATAAATGGCATTTTCTACAATGGTTCTTATTTCATAAGCATTAGAAACCATTTCTTGCTAAATGATGTGTAATGTGGATCATTTCTTCCTCCATTTTTCAAATATAGATACACTCACACCATGTTAATATCTTTCTAAGAGAACTTATTCCATATCAAGTTCCATAGCTAGTTTACGATGGGGTGAAAGCAATTGATTCAATAGGTTTAGACCAATTCCCAGAACCCTTAGTCATGAATCCAACTCCCAAGCTAGTTGACTGAGAAATAAAGGAAACATAGGTGGAGACATTGAAGAAAGCAACTCGAGAGCTAGTATGACGTTCAAAATATTCACATTTCTAGAGAGAATTGTGCAAATTAGTTTTTCATAATTTAGCTTCTTTTTCCTTATGGTGGGAGGGTTCTCAAGGATTCTATAAAACCCCCAACTAATTCATGAATACTACCAAATTACTAGGGTTCTTGGGGATACAATAAAACCACCAACTACTTCATGAAGATTGCCAAATTATTAGGGTTCTAGAGGATTTGATAAGTTAAATGTGACTGATAAACTGCCAACAACTTTTGCAAGGCCATACTTTTCTTCTATTCATTTTCATTTTCATGTTCATCTTTCAAACCCACAAGTATTCATAAAATTTAACTTGGTTAAAGAATGTTATTTTTCACAAATAAACAACCAAAGACAAGCTTATTCGCTGATAATTTAAATTATTGTTCTTCAACGTTCTTGCAAAAGTGTTTATGAAGAAATTTAGTGTTGTTTTTTCTCTCTCATCGTTTCTTGTATGAAAAACCTCCAAACTTTATTTCTCATTCCTTTTCCCATTTTTTGTATGGTAACATAGGTAGGAAGTCTCTAAGTCTATTTGAATACGTAATTTTTTTCCATAGGAAAAAAACTCTTAACATTTTATATCAAAATGAACCAAAAAAGTTACATTCTAAAGGCCATGATTGCATCGACACTATTGCCCCAAAAGACCTTAAAATGTTGAAAACTAGTATAAACCAATGATTTAACAACCTATCCATAGCCCCAACATATTTTCCTTTTTCAAATAATAAACTTTACAAAAATGAGAACAAAGTCTCTAAACCTAAATATGTTGCAGTAACCAAATAAAGATGAGAAGCAAGTTCCTAAATTAGCATCAAATCTATCTACCCTTATGCTCAAGTATTCACCTTTACAAAAAAAAGATAAAAATATCTACACCCAATGGGTTGTGATGTCTAAAAAAGTTCTCACAAAATTTATTCAATGGAAGATTGTAGATATGTCCTCTTGTACTCTTAATCATCATCATGATTTACCTAAGAAGAAACTTTCATCATCCATGAAAATGAGAATAAGAGATTCAAATATGTTGATGAAATATTACAAATAGTAAGAGAATAGAACTTAGGGGTGGCAGGATTCCTCTCTGTATGCTCCTCAACCTGCAACAACCCAATTTGATCATTCAAACCTATTTTTCATAACTTATTAGTGTCTTGATTGTATTCTATTTTTACATGGTGAAACTGAATATATTCAAATAAACCAACAACAACTAAGATATGTTCTAACAAAGGTCTTAGAGTGATTTTTTTCATCCTAAAGTAGACTTTTAGCAATTCAATAACAAGGTTTGAATCTCCTTGAACTTGTAGTTTGGAAACTCCTTTTTCATTTGCAATCTTTAGAAGGTCTACAAGGACATGAAACTTAGACCAATTCTTTCTACCTCTACCCAACCTACATTGAAATAGAATTTCCAATGATTAGACATATGTAGCCTTCTTATAACACCACACAGGCCTGGATTGCCTTGACTTACTCCATCAAAGAAACTCTATCTTTTGGATTTGTCAATTTCTTGAGGTTTAAGATTCAAAGGATTTTTCAAATTTAGAGAGATTTTTCTATCTCCATAGACATATTTGACTTTATGGAAAACTTCCAAAGAAGAAAAAGACAAACTTTGAAATACAATTGCATTTCTAGTCATCTAAATTGCCCATGGCACCACAAAATGTAATTCTTTGTGATCCCTCACCCTTGGATCATCCATATATTTTTTCACACCATTAGTAAGAGATGTTCGTTCCCACTTACCAGGCCCTCGAACCAAAGAAAAATATTCCTTAAAAAAATCCATAGTAAATGGACAATCTATTAGAAGGTGGTTGATGTCTTCTTCACTTCTCCTCCATGACATACATATACTAGGTCCTTTCCAAGCCCTTTTATGGAAGAATTCCCATGTTAGTGCCTTGAGGGATAAGGCCAACCACAAGAATAGTATTTATTTCGGGGGGATTTTAACTTCCAAAGGGATTTTCACCACCAACAATCTACCTCAACTCCATCCCAGAACATGGATTTGTATTATGAGCTTGCTAAGTATTCCCCCATTGTTGGAAATATGTTGTATTGTTTGTAGGTTCCCATAGCAAAGGGGGTGTGGGGGGAGAATGGTTTCCCCACCAAGGTTTCTAGGGAAATGCCCTCAAAAGAAATTTTTTGGGTCCATTTTTGGTCCGTTTTGTGCTCTTTTGGCCCATTGTAAATTAATTTTGGTTAAGGAATTAGGATTGTAATCTAATCTGGGTTAATGGATTTGGGTTTTGGATGCCACAAAATACTTATATATTGCATTGTCAATGGTGAAGTTAATACAAGGAAAAAAACAGAGGCACGGCTCTCAAGTTGGCTTGTTTTCTTAATTAAAGGTTTCTAGGGTAAATCTTTGTGTAGTGTGTGTGTGTGTTCCATTCATATTATTAAATTTTTAGATTCTATTAATATCAGTTTTCTTTCACAAGTTTATCAAATTTGTAACCTGCTAAAACGCATGACCAAACCATAGAGTCTTGTTCATTTCTCAAATTGATGTAATTTGTCCTCAATCTATCATCCTCCAATGGTTTGCACCCATTCCATTTAGGCCTAGTTCTTCTCCACTTTTCCATGTATTTTTCCAAAAAATATTTATTTTAGGGACTCTCACATCTACGAAATACAAAATTTCACGATCCATTAGGTTTTCATGTTGGGCATTGGGTTCATCACTTCCCACGAGTTTCATGACATGGGTTAACCCCCTCTCGTGGATCCTAACTCTGGCGATTGTGGCAGAGACTAATGCATGAGGGTTTTGTTCTAACGAAAATCATAGTCCAACAAATGGTATCAAAGCAATAGGTCTCGAGTTCGAAACTCGCCTGACATGCGCTGGGGGGGAGATTGTGGGACATTGGGTTCAACGCTTCCCACGATTTTCGTGACATGGGTTAACCCCCTCTCGTGGATCCTAACTCTGGCGATTGTGGAAGAGACTAATTCCCGTGGGTTTTGGTCTAACGACAATCATAGTCCAACATTTCAATAATACCATTACTTAGTTTATAAAATTCACCACTTCCTACCCTAGGGTTAGAACCTATTCTAAAATTTCTTCCATTCCCCACTTTCCATGCCACTGAATTTCCCACAAGTGGAAAAGCTAGCACCAAATCCTTCCATATTATTGATGCATTTGAGAAGGATTTAATCATATTCCTAACCATTCTTCAACAATCAATGGCTCAATTCATTTATATTTAATGACCTTTTTATACAAACCAGTTCCTTTAATTTACCTCCACAAATGCATTCTTGTTAGTGAATTCCCCAAACAAAAAGAATGTTTTTAGTCCCCATCATCCTAATGATTTTGGCTTGGAAATTGTTTACAAGTTTACTAATGGAATGCCTTTGTCCTTTGATCCTTTCCAAAGAAAAATAAAACATGTTTTTCTAATTTTCTCCAGGATCCCTGCAAGAATATACACCAAAGAGTGCCAATAAATAGGACTAGGTTTAACCACATATTTTATTAAGGTTAATATGCCTCCCCTTGATAGCCATTGAATACACCAACCTGATATTTTTGTATCCATTGTTTCATACAGAGACAAATAATATATGAAATAATAATAGTTTTCTCTTAGTAGAAATCCTAGGTACTTGAGACCGTTATTGAAATCTACCTCATTGAAGGGGAGAGACTCTTTGATTCTTCTACTCGATCTTTCACTAATACCACTAAAATAGATAGAGTACTTGGTCGAATTTAGTTCTATTATGATGGATTTGCTATAAATATCCAAAAATTCCTTCAAAGGTTTTGTCTCCCTAAGTGAGTTGACATCGAAGAGTAGGACAATGTCTACAAAAAGGAGATGGAATGAAGATAAATATGTTGCATTATGAACCCCTTTTAGCCTTCTAGATTATTTGAATCCATTTATTGGCCTGCTAAGGCCTTTAGCCACCAATAAGAAAATCAATGGTGAGAGAGGACACCCTTGATTGATGCCTCTAGATGGTTTGAAAAAGATTGAAAATGGTACATTAATTAAAACAACAAAGGATGATGAGGATAGACACCCTTCAATCTAGTTGATGAATGGAAGGTTAAACCCTATATGAATCAATATAATCCTTAAACACAACCATCTTAATTTGTCATAAGATATAAATAGATCAATCTTAATTACCATTGATGACTCTTCTCAACCTTAATAGATTTCAAGACTTCTTATGATACCCTAAAAATATCATTAATTTGTCTCTTTTAGAAATCCAAATTGCTTCACTAATATATCTCTAGATAAAACCACTTTAATTCTCCTTGCTATTATTTTGGAAATAATATTGTATATGGAATTGCATAGAGAAATAGGTCAAAAGTCATCAAAATTGGTTGGATTATCCTTTTTAAGTGTTAGTGCTATAAAGGTTGCATTCATTGCCCCTAACACCTTTCTAGAAGTTCTTGATTTATCCACCAATACTAATAAATCAATCTCCATCCACTCATAAAAAGCTTCAAAAAATCAAATAATACTAATAAATCAATCTCCATCCACTCATAAAAAGATTCAAAAAATCAAATGATCGTCTGTAAAGACCATGGCTCTTGTATTTTTGGAAGGTAAAAAACCACTTTTTTAAGTTCTTCCTCTGAGATTTCAACCCCGAATTCTTCATTACCTTCCTGATCTATAAATCTTAGAAAGAATTGAGGCAACTTTATAATTTTAACTATATTGGCCCTTTCTGGACGTAAGAAAAGATTATTGAAGAAACTAATTCTCAGATTTTAAAGTTCATTGAACTTTGAAGCTTTGATCCCATATGGCTTGGGCATTTCCCAAATTGTATTTTTAATCTTTCTCCCTTTAGCATTTATAGAAGAATTTTTTGTTTTCATCACCTTGAGATAACTATACTGATCTACTCTTTAACCTCCATTTTTTTCCTCCCATTTCAAAATAATTTTCGTTCTTTCTTCTTAGGACTTTAATTCATATTTTTCTTCTTCAAATAAGAGGCCATGTAAGGTTGTACTAAACATGTCCAAAATTATTATTTCTACCTCTGGAATGTCCTTTTAAGATGTATTGTATGTTTCCTTTTCCCATACCATGGTTTCCTTCTTACTCTTTGTAGATTTTGGTAAGAATTGGAACATGGCATTCTCCTCATAATTAGTATCAAACATTTTCCATTCATATTTTTTCATTTTCCCATACCATGTTTGCCTCCTTACTCTTTGCAAATGTTGGTAATAATTGGAACGTGGCATTTTCCTAATAGTTAGTATCAAACATTCCCCATTCATCCTTCACTAACATTGGAAATTTCTCGACTTATCCTAAAATTTATCCAAGTGAGGATTAGCTCTATAGGGTACAAATCACACAACTTGAGAGCTTCCAATTTGTCCAAGAAAAAATTGTCCATGGGATCCATTAATCTCCTAAGTTATCCCCAAACCTTTCATTTCCTTAATACCAAATTTAAATCTCTAACTATTAAGACCATCTCTCTTTTAAGAGCCCAAGAGTAAAAAAAAACGTCTCCAACAAATGTGTCTTACATTGTATGGCCCATATAAATTGCATAGAAAGAAAAACCACCCTATCTCCTACTTCCATCCTCTATGCTTACCTAATTCTAAACAAAATATTTCCAAATGAACCATAATTGTAAACAAACTACTTCCAAAACTCTATAAAGAAAACACAATCTCTATACTTCCAAAACTCTATAAAGAAAACACAATCTCTATCAAGTATATATATATATATATTGGATTGTTAAAAATATTTTGAAAAAAATATTATTAAAAAATAAAACACTTTAAATAATTTAGTAATTTTAAACATCCATTATCGTAATTATATTATAATTTATTTTATTTTTAATAAATTAATTGAATTTGTTATTTATTGTAAATTTAAGTTTTAATCAGATAAAATAACTTTTATTTATTTTTAATTTATAGATTTTTATGTTTTCATATTAAAAAATAACTTTATCCATTTTTAGTTTATAGATTTTTATGATTTTATATACACTCCTTGAATTTCATTAATTTCATTTGTTGCTTATTAAAAATATTTTATTGCAGTTTGCCAAAGAAAATCCAGTTCCTCCTCTTCCACCTCAAGTTAAAATAAAGAATAACAATGATATCACTGAGGAAGCAATACGAACAACATTGACAAGGGCAATACGCTTCTTTGGTACTATGCAAGTAGATCATGGACACTGGCCTTGTGATAACTCAGGGGTTATGTTTGTTATGCCAAATGTGGTAAGCATATTTGATTCCTTATTTATTTGCATACACATACTTTAAAGGAATATTTAATCTCCATATATATAGTAGTGTTTTTCTATTCATATTATAGATTCCATAATGATTGCTAGAACAAAATTATTATATATTTAATTTTTGTTTTATTTTATTTTTAAAAAATATATAAATTTTGTGTACATTTAAAGTAGCAATTATGTGTTACAAAATATAATATTTTTAGTTCTATTCCAACTTCTCCTTTATAGAGTATGAGATTGAACATTTACATTCTAAGTTTGAGGTTTTTTAGCTTTTGACAATTAAGCTAACTGGTATCAATTAAAAACAAATATATATCAACTTTTTAGAACACGACACTCCATACACACCTTGCAAAAACCTTTTGGTAGGTTCATAGCTTTCCATCCTCACTAGCCTAATAATAATTGGATGTATTTAATCTAAGTTGTTTATTGAAAATATTCAATTCCATATCAACCTTTTCTCAGTTGTCATCAAGAAGGATGCAACTAGAAGTGTCATTGGATTAATGGTAGGGAGTTACAAATGACATGGACCAAGAGAATTACTAGTTGGTCAACACATGTGCCTTCCTACCATGATACTTAACACAACTTAAATATTTGGTCAACCATATGAAACCATGCATATTTGTATTGTATAATATGATGAAACACTCATTCAAGATCTCACTCTAATGTATGATTTTAATTCCTCTAATTTTGTCTAGGACAACATGGAGTTATATTTGTAAACCATGGAAAATGGTCCAACAAGGTTATTATGATTCCAAAACCTTAAAATATTAGAATAAACTAGAAGTACACACCATGTACACCAATGTGTGTGGAGCACAACTCCAATATAGATAAGAGATATGAGTTACACAATAACTCCTTAAAGAATGGAAGAACCTCCTCCAAATACCCAAATACATTCATACATCACAATTCATGTGTCCTCAATAATGAATACATGATATTTATATATACCTTTTCACATGTACACATGAGTCCCCTTTACTATTAGGCCGACCCTATTACCTATACATTTACACATTACATGTACATTTATCCCCATATATGTCCTCCCTTGGGATCATATCATATATATTTAACACCATATATGCTCCCTTTGGGGTCATGTCACAATACCCTCCTTCAAAAATCTTTGTCTTCAAAGATTTGCAGTTAAAGGTTTTACATGTGATGAAACCAAGAAATATGATTGTCTTATGTTCCTTCTTTCTTCTTCCCATTGATGATGATCCATCCATCCAAAATCAATTATTTTCAGCCATAATCCTTGGTGGCTAGTTGTTGCATAATTTTCTTCCTCTTGATTCCATGTATTGTTGTTGAAGCTTCTCCAATTTGTAGTAGATGTTGGTATATGATAATATCTTGTCGAATAATGGTTTTGTGATGCCATGTTCCATGAATATTAATGAGTATTCTATCTTCTTCCTTACAATTCTAATATTGATTTTCTTGTCTTCCTTCAAATCCTTCGTGGTAATGAGGGTGTCAATATGGTTTCACATTTGATGGTTTTCCTTTAATTTGCACACACATTTTATCTATCTTCTTTTCATAGACAATGTCATCCTCTATCCTCTATGTTTGGTCTTTGATTACTCTAGCTTTTGAGATAATACCATCATATTTGGCATGCACATCCTCTAGATGGACTTCAACTTTTTCAAGTATCTTTTGGTGACCTTGAATCTTATTTTCTTTCTCCTTTTGAAGTTGCAACGTGACCCCATTTATCAAATTCTTACATCCTTCTTTAATTCTATATTTCATTTTTTATTTTACCGCATCAGTATTTAGGGATTCCTCAACCTTCTTGCAAATTTCCTCTTCAAGTTTTTTTTATATTGTCCTCTTCAATTTTTGTGGTAATACTTTCATCCCTATTCTTTGATTTCATTCATTTAAAATCACAAGATGCATAGGATAACATACACAAGATCTCATGCTTATATAATAAATCATTGAAACCACAAATGTTATGGACTCTTGAAATATCTTTGTGCGAGAGTAAAAAATATTACAGATTGATGTTCAAGTTCAAATAAAGTGCTTGCCTATCGCAAAACAAAATATTCTTGATACTTAAATTATTAAAAGAAATTCATTCATCCAAATGGACTGGGATGGGGCTCGTGTGGACCAAATAAAATAGTAGTGGTAACCTGGAAGAAAAGGAGAAATGCAGTCAGGGATTGGCTTTATGAATAAACAATACACAAATAAATATGGATGATCAAAGACTGGGATGAAAGAAGGGAAATGCTTCAAAAAGAAAATGAACTCACAAAAATAGCAAAGGAACAGTGGATGGATAGATGTCTCTCTCTCTTTCTGATGATGTTCATGTTGGCATCAGGGTTCTCTCATATATATCTAGGTCCTGAACCTTTCTGGCATAACCGCTTCTTGGTAGTTATTCTGGATTAACTATTTGTTTTAACGATTTTTTGAGCCACTCTTCAATGTACTCCTTCATGGGAGAATCTTGATGTCTTGCTTAACCTGGAGTGAGAATATTTCTTCTTCCATTTCTTTAAATTCAGAGCACAATTGTTCAACTGATGCCAAGTGGTCTTCATAATCATTCGCGAAAGTAACTAACTACCACTTAATTTCTTCTTCAGGAAAATCAATAAGATTATCAAACTCACTGGTCCATGAAGCTTTAATTACGTTCAGTTATGTCTCCAATTGCTCCTTAGGTATAAGCATAGACTCTCTTACTAATTGTGGGTCCTCAAGATCTTTAACAATTTTGAGTGATTTAAGGAATGCATTCCTTCTTTTATCAATAATCTTTGTACAATTGGCAATTGAATCTCGTAACATTTGAATTCTTTCCACCCAACCATTTCTCACTTGTTTTATTATGCGGTTTGAAGGTAAATCTTGTTGATTTCTATGGAAATCACTTAAACTTGTCACCCACGCAACCAAAGTACTTAAACCATTTTTATAAAACAGTTCATCATGTACCAAATATTTTTCAAATATTCCATAAAGGTGGCAATCCGTTGCGACGGGTTCCTTAAACTTGTTGATGTCGCTTATTGATGTTTTCTGTGACATATGATCTTACTCCACTCAACAACTTGGCGGCCTTCTTTACCCGTGTCGATGTCCCTGGTCTACTCTGAGGAATTTGATATGGAGCAACAATAGCTAATGGTTCAACTAACAAATGTTTAGGAATCAATGCGTCCTCAAGTTTTCTTATTCTTCTTTTTAATCTAATATTTTCTAACTTGTGCTTTGAAATAGAGTGAGAAAGAGCGTCTCCAGTGGTGATATGCAATTTAAGGAGTCGCGAGGGTTCGACTCCTGAAACATCCACTTCTAAATTCCATTTTTGAGTTATTTTTTTATTCTTAACATGGACCTTTTCCATCTACAATTTTCTTTCATCTTTATTATATTGGGCGTTATGTAGTCTCAAAGACTGCTCTTCAAAAATAATTGTTCCTTCCTGGGCCAACTCCTGTGACTTCCAACCATTTGTAATGTTACCTAGTCGGGTACATTGGTACTATCCGTTACCCATCAACATGTTTGGTACCAAGAAAGTGTTGGTCAAACCATGCTGACAAAAGTGATTTATGACTTCCAAGCTTAGAAGGCAAGGATTACTTTTGAGAATCAAGGAAATCAAAAGAAGAAACTTGAAGGAAGGAATTCAGAAAATAAAATGTGTACAGGTACCAACAATCAAGAACACAACCTGTCCTCTCCTGCACAATGGAAATCATGGAAGGTTTCGAAGAGTAACCAGAATTCCTAGGACAGAGAAATGGTTGTGAAGTCAAGCTTGTGCTAAAGGAGAACAAAATATTTGGTGAAGGTTTCCCTACATGGAGATTTTGAAATCTTGTTGGTAAGAATATCACTGCTGATATTCAAGGATCGGGAACTTCACCAGTATCTGGGTAACTATCTAACTACACTATGGAAAGTGCAGACCAAAATATGTATCAACCAATGGAATCTCTGTATGTGCTGATTATCACCAACAAGCAAAGCAATATCCTCTAGAATCTTGACGCTCTGAGGCTGCTCTCCAAACTGATGCCTGAATACTCCCCCGAGTTGGATGAATGATAGAGATTCTGAGTGCTTAATGGATGATACCCCTCAAAGCGGCAGATATTATATTGGCTAAGGCTCTCTTGTAAATAATATCTACTCCTGAAATTCAGATCTAGTGACTGGTATGACTCGCTCATTAATGCTACGGAAATGATCCTCAACTCCATTCTAGACTGTTGTATCATTATGATGCTTATGAGCGCATAGGGATCACCTCATCTGCAATGCAATGTTATGCATCTCATTTTGATCAACAAATTAATTATATAAGATCAAATCTGCACTAGATCTTGCTTTGGCTAGGATTTGTTCCAAGGAGTAAGAGGGTTTACACCCCTAGAGATTTTAAACCCCGGTTTCATCACTTCAAACTTCTGCATAACTCCTTTTCCCAGGTATTTCCTTGGCTAGGGTTTTGTTCTAGAAAGTAAGAGGGTTTACACCCTTGGAAAGTTTAAAACCTAGTCTCATCACTCTCAGCTCCTTTTATGACTCCATTGCCCAATGAAAAGACATTGGTCCTGTATCTCCAATTACCTACTTTCATACTCTAAAAGCTATCCAAAACTACTCGTTGAAACTTTCTTTTCCTCTTACTCTCAACCTACAACAATTGTGACCTACAACTAGCTAGCTTGAAGTGAAAGAGAGATCGGTGAGGTGACAATGGTTGTTCTCTCTCGGTTTCGAAAAAATTGCATTCAAGCATTGGGACTTTGGCTCTACAGTGTGAGTTGTGTGATAACATTTTAGCACCATTATCGGGGACAAAGTCCAAATTTCCCTTAAGACGACATTGGAGGGGTTTTCAATTTTGAATATTTTTCCTGGCGATTCCATTGGAAGAACAAAAACCTTGTTCTTTACAGATTTTTGAAAAATTGATACTTGCAAGGTGGGACAAAGTTACAAACATCATTTTGAAGGCATTTGCAGCTCATCTTGGCGACTCCATTATGATAAGGTATGAATATTTCATTTATGATTGAGCTTTCATTGTACATAATGAAGAATGGCTTCTTGGATGTTGCATGGAATGTATACTTCTCTTGATATCAAAGATGTTCCGGGGTACCTAAACAAGTTTCTCCCGAACCATGTCGAGAATCTCCCGAGGTTCAATGGTGATCCTTCTTGTGTTGTCTCACACATATTGTCACTTGTGAGATATGTGTCCACTTTCAAGGAAAGACATGAGGACCTCTTGGTAAGAGCATTTCTATGCTCATTGGGACAGAAGAAACAGGAATGGATCAACTACGCTAGCATCCCAAAGAGTATTCCTTCCCTCAAATTATTTGTTGAGAAATTTCTCAAGCACTGGGGTCCAAAAGTTTAGGGTTTTGAAGATACATATCATGAGCTAGTGACAGCCCTATGGGAGGAGGACTTCTTAGCCTTTTTAAAGGTAGTAAAGAGATTAAAAGTGATGATGGCATTGTCTTGGAGGATAATGCTATTGTTGTTGAAGAAGAAATCTTGAGTTTTGAATTTGAGCAGGTCGGCACTCCTGGCAATACAACAGATAACATGGGAACTGCAGTCCTAGAAGAACAATGCAAAAGTATCCCTGAGAAATGCTTGACACAAGACCATGCTGATAATTTTTCTGTCCAGGAGGAAGACCTTCTTGGTCTGTTTGAGGGCAGTGAAGACGATGATAAAGCGTTCCTAGAAGAAGAGAATCCTTGGCTGCTAAGCACAAAAGTTAATGATGATGATACATGTTCATATGTTGAAAGGTATCAAAGTTTTCTAGTTGATGCTCCAAGGTATGATGATATGTTTGTTGGCCCAGGAAAAGGAGAAGCACTTGATACTTCTCAAGGTGATGAGGTAGCATTTGTCGATGACATTCTAATTCATGATAAGGTTGTTGTTGTTGGTGAAATTTTGTGTCCTAAATTTGGAGGAAGTAGCATTGCCAGCCATACAAATGAAAGTCACCTTGAAGACTATGGAGACATCGCCATACAGAGTTCTAATAATACTAGAGATGGGCATCATATTGGCTGGTCGATTGAATAATATGCTGCAGAATAGGGAGGAGACGTTTCTAAATAAGAAAGTTTGTTCACTGCCCAAAAGGAAGCAGCAGAGAAACACAACAACTCTGATATGCACGTTGATCTAGATTCGTCCTTTGAGGAAAAAGGAGGCAAGTCATATGTGTTGTGCTTTGATGAACCACCACAATTTGACAATGACCACCGGGAGGAGGGGCTTCTCGATCTGTTTGAAGGTAACAAAGGCATTCATGAGGAAGAATCTCCTGTTGTCCCAAAGGAAAATGAGGAGCAGATTTATGAGGGCTGTGATAATAGCATTACAGGAAATTTTGGTTATGATGAAAGAGACAATCCCCATATTCAAAGTTATCATCTCATCAATCAGGACCAGATTTTGTGTTTGGGACACAAACATGGCAGATCATATACAATGAACTTTGAAGGTTTTCCTATGTTTGATGATAAGGGCAGCCCTTTCGACACAGTGGGGAAGATGTTCTGCACAAGGAAAACATGTTTGCTGCTCCAGATCATGAGGGGCCAGAACCATACTCTGCGAAAGAACAGATTGATCATACAGGATTAATAGCAGAACAGCATAGCAACAGATTTGAGGAATGTAAACAAAACTATGATGATGATGTCACATGCAGTTTTGACGGTGTTGATTCTGGAAAAGATGGGCAACATCTTGTTAATTTTGTTTGCTGCCCCATGAAAGGATATACTGCAGAATGGGAGAAAGATCTATACCCAGAAATTGAAAGGGTTAACCTTTCTGGCCACAGAGAATTGTGAAGATAGTGAGCCCATTGGGTTGGTGGTTGAGCATCATCTTGAATGGCCACTTTCTGGCGAACTCATTTCAATGCAAGTAAAATCTGGCAGCAACCTTGGTGTTTTAAATTATGCTACAGGCCATGATTATGAAGCAGTCGTGGAGGATTCCAACGAAGAGCAAGTTGCTGAAGCCCTGAATACAAGAAGGAAGGCTGGCAGTCAAACTCTAGCGTTTTTAGTCCCTCATCGTGACACTGCCATTTTTCCAGAATCCCGGGAAGTCCAAGGGGATGACATCAAAGCTAGTATCATTAGTCCAGAACAAACCCAGCATACCTTTTGCAGCGTGGATTTTGAGTCCTCCTCTAGACATAACTGTTGTGACAGGAATAACAAAGGTGACAAGAACGAAAAGGCAGACTTTGATGTTGGGTACACGAAGTTAAGGTTTCAGCAATTTTCTAATGATGAATGGGCAAATTTTGATTGTTTTGGGTTGGAAGCACAAGAACAAGGCTGTGAAGACAACATTTTGTTGAGAAATTTTCATACCAATGTCATCCCTAACTCTTTTGAGAATTTCCTCAATTTTTCATTATCGCTCCTATGCATCAACATCACCTCTGGACATTTGTTCCCTTAGATTTAGGATTGAGGGGAGATTATGATTTTACATTGTTATAGATAAAAGTTTAAAATATTATATTTTAAACCTAAACATATTGTTACTATCAAATATATTCCTTTTTACTCTAAATAATCTATTCTTACATTAATTTCCATAATAATTACGTACACCTATTGTTACTATCAAATATATTATTTTTTACTCTAAATAATCTATTTTTACATTAATTTTCATAATAATTAAGTACACCTATTGACAATGGGCACATTTAATGATTTTTTAACCATAAATTCCAATCATATGGTTATCAATTGAAGATGCTAGCATATTCTTGGTCGTCCTTCCAAATCAATGAATGAGATCTCATGTTCATAACTTTCTAACATTTTTAAAGGTGACATGTTTACTTTTTAACATTTACTTAATATGATTAAGAAATTACTGTGTGACCATTTAATTGCCACGTTCAAATGATTAACAAACTTACTTGAAGTTACAAATTTACTTTAAAATTAATTTTTTCTATTTTATTGTATTAAATTTACATTTCTGCCAAGTTTTTCATATCTACAGTACACCTACAATTGCAGCAACCATAATTATCTAACATTTTCTCATTTTACAGTGTTAGATTTATTGTTGTGCCAATTTTTACACCTAAGATGCCAACCACCATAATTCTTCATTCGATTAATGATGAATGAATTATGTAGTAAGTCGTTTCATATTCTTCGTTTGTTTTCAAGAAATCATGGTGATTTACACCTAAGATGCCAGTCGCCATAATTCTTCATTCGATTAATGATTATCGTTTCATATTCTTTGTTCTTGGCTTGCTCACGAACAACTGCTAGTGCGGGTATTAGTATAGGTGCTTCCTGTTAAAGTTTAAGCTATTATCAAGTTACTTTTCAATTTACTAGATAACCATAGCATAGATAGGATCACTGAGAGAAACACAATCACAAGATACACACCATTTATCCTGGGAAACCCTCATGGAGAAGAAAACCCAACAAAACTTCCTTAATATAGATAGCCAATACAATGCCAAGACAATAAACCAAACACTAGAGAATATCCTCTCCCAAGCAATGCGCCTCTCTCTCTTCCTTCTTCCGGCAACTGGTAACTACAACTTCCTTCAATACTTGTGCACTAGATGAGTGAGCTAAGTGAGTGAACAAATGAGTGGTTGGCTTTCTTTATTTATACAAACTGGCAAGCGTTGAAAGGAGGTGTCTCTTCACTGGCAGGGACGACTTGTCTTTCTGGGTGGTTAGAACCACTTTAATTTGCCTAGGGGGTGACTTCTTAATTTTCATATTACAATTAGGGATTTGACCAATCCGCGAAAGGGGATTTGGTCAATTGTAATGCCCGACATGATCAATCCACAAAACGAGATTGATCTAATGAATAATAAATATATTTTATCTTTTACTTTATCCACAAAAGGGGATAAGAATATTCTTTGCAGTTACACAATATATTAACACTCCCTCTTAACAAGAAGGATATTCTTTATCTTTTGACAGGTCACTGGATGCCATCATCAATTGAACAATATCATCTGGGCAATATCATCAACTGGATAATCATCATCAACTGGACAACATCATCAACTGGATAACGTCATCAACTGGGTAACAACATCAACTGGATAACATGAGGCATCAATATAATCCACTTGGTCATCTGGCATCATGACTGGCATATCTATAAATCATCGGAAGTTTTGTTCTCTTTATCTTTGCGCATAAGATACTCTTTCTTTCTTTCATCTTCACACAGAAGATACTTTTTCTTATCTTCACACAGAAGATCTCTTATCTTCACATAGAAGATATTCTATGATTTTCGCCATTCCTTTTATGTTTTCCCTTCTCTTGTAGTCATCTATCTCACCCATCCACTGGGGAGGACTACTACCATAGCTTCACTCTTAGTCATCCCACATGAACTAGAGAAGCTAAGATGCTAGTCTGGGCAAGACTAGACTCCCTTTCCATGATCCACGCAGGATCACGATACAAACCTCAAGAGCCAACTAACCATTCCACATGGTCAAGGTTTGTGTTTCATGCTACTCAGTCCTTGGCCAGAGGAGAGTATATTCCTGCTGCCCCTTGGGGAAACATCCACACTCCTCTCAACGACGGTGGTCACACCCCTCTCTACAAGGGTATTCTAGCATGTCCCTAGAGTATCCAAAACTCAACACTTGGACAGAGGCCAACCTTGGAAAATTTCTCATTCACCTTCACTACGAAGGTCTCTTCTCCTTCTCTACAAAGGTCTCTTCCTGTGGGATTGCTCATTCCTTCTCTACGAAGGTCTAGCTATGGGATTTGAAAAAACATCTTGTGGTCCAAAATCTTTCCATGGTATAATACCATGCTACCCATCTGCTTTCCTAACTGCACCAAATCACGATCCTCCATTTCGAACTCAGAGACATAGCTCCCTCTTGCACCAAACTAAGAGCTTCTAATCATCATCCTTGAATTTCTCTTCTGTAATATCCTGGGTGCCTTCTTGAGTTCGAACATTTCTTTCTTTCTGACTTCATACTGGATCAACCTACTCCCTCTGCATCTATAAGAACGGTACTGGAGCAGCCTGCAGTTACTTGCATCTCATCAACTATATCTAAGTATCCATCTTTCTCTTCATATTGAACATTTTTGTTCTACATCTTTAGGAACCTCCTGCTCCTATATAAATATTGGATACTTTATGGTTCTTACTAACTGTCACCATATCATAAGTCCTTCTCATGTTGTCTAACTTATGCAAGTCAAGGCATAGGTTCTTTCTTCCGAGACCTGTAAACTTACTTACAGTATGCTTTCTGAGATATGTCACTTAGCCAATCAGTAGGTAACAATAAGCAGTAATCAAATAAAACTATATCATGATTTCCATCAGAGTAGTACACATATTTTCTTAAGAAAAACTTGTTCAACCATGTACACATCTGAAGCCCTAATCATGAATAAGACTTTTGAACTCTTTTTCACTCTAGCTATGAAATTACCAAATTTTCCCTTACTATCATAGATAAACACATACATTTGTCACTCTCACGAGTGATCATACCTGAAATAAATATTTTATCTCTTTCTTTATCCTCTTCTTTGATACTTCCTTCATGAATCTGCATAGACACTGAAATAAAACGAGGTTGATTAACATTCTCACAAAAATTTAACTTGTAATGATAAAGTATTAAAGTAAACAAGATACTAAAAATAAACATGAATACTTATCTTTTGTTTTTGTGTGGGGAGGCTCCACNGACTCCACCATTTGTTATCTTTCTTCAAATCAACTATCTTCAACTTAAAGTACATAATCCTCAATTTCTACTAAAGCTTTCTTTGAGAGAGGAGATTCCTCTTCCTCTGCCACATGTGCTTGATGCTTTCTTTTCCCTTTTCCTTGACCACAGTCATAGGAAAAGTGTCCCAACTTTTGACAGTTGTAGAATCTGATATTTGAAACATCTTTCTTCTTGTCTGGAACTCTTACGGAGTTAGCTTCTTTATTGTTCTTCCTGAAAGAACTTCTTCTGTTCTTTTGAACTGTAAGAGCTTCCTCTTTGTCAACAATTAATCTCTTCTATTGGTCTGCAAGTCTAGATTCTTTGTGTGTGCAATCTACCCATAAATTATCAAACTTGGGTAACTTGC